>JAWZYV010002959.1:0-162500 GCA_038373885.1 Cheiracanthium punctorium | reverse complement strand
GCTCAAGTATGATTAGCTTTCCCCTCGTACAAATTTTATTACAAAATTAAATTTTCAAGAAATGAACTACTCGTAAAAACTCCGATGGTGAAAAAGCTAGAAAAGGAGCAGCAGATAACTCAGGTCCGTCTGTGGAAGAGAAAGCAACTTAGTGATGTTGGTTGCACTCTACTATTTCCGCAGTTAAAAATGCAGGATGGTAAAAAATGCTTGCATCCACTGGTTAGTGGATTGTGATTTTGTTTTCCCGCGATTCTACCGAAGCTGTTTTGTTCGACAGGCTGTTTTTCAATGAAGTGCTGTTTGTGATTAGGAAAGCCGTTTCAGGAGATCCAGAAGCAACGAAACTTTTGTTTCTTTGCGATTAAGCTTGTTCACGAATAATTTGAACACTGCAAGCTCTAATTAGATTGACATCATTTAGAAACTCATCATTCAGTCAGCTCGGCGGAAATGTTACAAAACAATAATAAAAAATCTGGAGTGACTCAACTCGACTTTCTGAACACTTACGATTAAGATCATTACCAAGCATTTAAATAAATTTTAATTGATGAATAATTCAAACATATATACCAAATTGAAACTCAATCGAATGCACCGTTTAAACGCTTGCGCACTTTCAAGAATTTCTCCCCATATGCCCGTATGCCATAATATAAAAGAAATTTTTGTCGTAGCCCTGTAGAAAAAAAACTATAAATCTTATACACACCAAAATCAATACCGGTCTTAAGATGGTGATTTATAACATATGTACCCAATTTCAGATCAGTCGAAGCTACCGTTTAAACGCTGGCGCACTTTCAAGAATTTCCCCCCATAGGCCATAATGTAAAAGAAATCTTTGTCGTAGCCCTGTAGAAAAACTATAAGTCCTATACACACCAAAATCAATACGGGTCTTGCGACGGTGGTTTATAACATATATACCCAACTTGAGCTCAATCGAATGTACCGTTTAAACGCTAGCGTATAAGTCCTATACACACCAAAATCAATACCGGTCTTGCGACGGTGGTTTATGACATATATATTCAATTTGAGCTGAATCGAATGCTCCGTTCAGGAGCTATCGTGTTCACTCACATACACACATACATCTCGTAAAAATAGCATAAATGGATTCAGAAGCCCTCAAAACGTGCAAAAACACCAAAATCTCGAAGTCGAATTTTTTCATGATTACAATACTTTCCTTACATGGTACATGTTCGGAAAGTAAAAAGGCAAAATTAATGGTCACAGACGAACTAGTACAGCAGTGAATCTAATTACGATTTAGAACATTTAAAGTACCCATAAGTAACGTTTTTCTCATGTTAAGATGGTGAGTTAGTATTTTTTCTTTATTTACATGTAAACATAAAGCATTCAATTAAATGTAATCACTATCTGGTTCAGGGGCGTAGCCAGGGGGGGGGGGGGATAATTTTTGGATTAGTGATGAAATTCCGTATATTTATACACATATAATTTCATATCCCCCCCCCCGAAAAATTTTCCAGGCGCATATCCCCCCTCGAAAAATTTTCCTGGCTACGCGCCTGATCTGGTTAGCATCTTTCTAACCAGATGGTGATTAGAAATTTTCTTATTTGTCGCCTGAATTCACACAAGCTCCAAGCAGTGGTTGTGTAGCTTAAGAATAGAGTAAGTACTAAGCATTTGAGAGATTTTAAGAATCTGAACCCTATATTCCCTATATTAATAGAATTGTTTCCAATCACTAGTCCCCAAAATTTCTTTTAACACACATCAATTGCTCAAAAATTTATTTTAAAGCGAAAAGACTAACTGAAATCCAATCTGACGCTCAATTAAATTTGCAGTAAAATTATCAACACATTTTCAGCTTGAGATTTGAGCAGTTAACAGCGTCAATGAAAGCAAGTGATTTGGGCAAATGCTTTAAAACATTTTTCCTCAACGATTATTATTTTTTTAATAATTAAAACAAACACTTTTCAGCACTGTTCGAAAGTGTTAAAAAGCTTTTTCGCGATAATAAATTCAGCTCTAAATCAGCAAATGTTTTGTCTATTAATATATTTTTAAGTATTTATTTTGTGGAAAAAATTAACTAATTGAAATTTTCCAAGGATCAAAAAACTTGTTTCGATCAACTACTTTTACATTTTGAGATGAACTCATATTCCAATAAAAGAAGCTCTCGTGTTATAACATGTATCATTAAGAGCTCACCCCCCCCAAAAAAAAAATAATTTTTGAAATAATAAATAGAGAATTTTGCTGAACAAACTTTTTTTAATGAAGTGTTAAGCTTAACTAATTTTTTTAATTTATTCGAGTCTCGATCTTTGACATACTTGGTTAAAAAAAAAAATAATAATAATTCACCGCCTATTCTTGAAAATAACGATACTTCAACATCGCACCATTTAATAAAGAGTAGTACACATGGAAGCGCTGGAATACTCAGCACACACACACACACAAAAAAAAAAAAAAAAAAAAAAAAAAAGAATAAATAAACTTGATTACTATTACAAATTTATGTCGTATAATCAATCCAGCTAGATTCAAGATCCAGACATGTTTCTGAGCGACAAATTTTTTCGTATAATGAAAAACAGATAATTTAGCCATAAATTACCATTGTGTTTCAGCCATCACAACAATACCATAAAAATAATATACTGGAATATATCTTCTTCGCATGCAGCGGAATCACTTTAGCTGTCTAGATTTTGTTGCAGGAAATATCAGAGATATTCCAAGGACTTCGCGTGACAGCTGAACGTTATTCACACTATTTCCTGTTATTTAATATTTATAACTGAATGGCAAACTTTGAATTTTTTTCAAAATTTATTACGCAACATTTAGCGCTCTCAATGCGGATTTGTTATTCACAAGCTAAAGAAGTCAACGAAGTAAATAAAACTTAGCATCCAGATAGAATTCGCTTAAATAGAAAAAGTTCGTAATAAGCCTCCGGTGATCACAAGCACTTTGTTCGTGTATGACTAAATTTGTAGTGTTAATAACATGAGGGTTAAGTTTAATCTTCACTATGTAATTTACTCAAACCACAGGAACATAATTTTTACCCCTAAAATATGTTACACTGCCTACGCATTACAATAAAACTGTAAAACAAATAATTAATCCCCCCCCCCTTTGTGCACCACATTGACTTTATCATTAAAGACAATGAAATGGTAAATTCCGCGTGATTTCGATAGACAACTATTGAATGGGCTAAAGAGAGCAAGTATAAATCAATCTATGATAAAGCTCACATTACTAAACTTCAATTTTCCTGCATAGTGTAATAAGCAAGCAATAATTACTCTGAGTGTACCAAAATAGAATAATGACGTATGCGTAACGTGACCATTTATTTTTTCCTTCAAAACGGCACATCTACTGTTTTTAAGGTGAGAGTGTAGGGAGACTGAATGGATAGGTCTGGGTATCTTTGAGTTATTAAGAAAACGTGCAAAAAAACTTGTGTTAATGTAAATATCAAAAGAAAATGGGAAAAAAAAAACCTATGCTAAAACACACATACACTATAAGAAATAGTACAAGACGTACGTTTCAGGTGGTACGCCCTTCTTCGACTTCAAAAACACCATCCGACACAAGGCAGGAAGGTAGGAAAGTGAGAAATGTGTAAACAAAAGGACTCGCAGAAAAAAGGAAGTCATTCGGGAGGAAAAAAATTCTTAGAAAACCAGAGTGAAAAGAGAAAATAAAGTGGAGATCGGGGGAGGGGGAGGAATAAGCAAAAGGGGAACGTGACTTTAAAAAAAGAAATAAAAATTAAATAAACTGAAATACTTGACAAAAAAAAAAAGAAAAAAACACAAAAACAATGCATCCCCCGACGTTTTCATTGCGTCCCGAGAGGGGAGGGAGGGAGGTCAGTTTTAAGCACACTGCCGTTGGACGATTTTAGATTTTTAGCGGCCTTTATTGAAATCGTTACCGTGGGTGGCTCTCTTTCTAAAAACGGGACATTGAAGGGGACATTTTCTAAATACGGGACATTACGGTGCCCCAAAGCTGTGCTTGGGGACAACGGGACAAGCCACCTAAATACGGGACTGTCCCGTTCAAAACGGGACGTAGGTCACCTTACGTATGCGCAGTGGCGCACACAAGGGGTGACCGCTCTCAAAAGAGTTGCTAACATTCCTTGGTTAAATCGTCATGAATTTTTTTACTTTTGAATATGTTAGAAGAAATCAAATTCTTATTTTCAGCAGTTAAGATGGATAAATAAAAACACAGTAAAAGGGGGTTACGATAAAAATATAAAAAATCCGATTTTTTTCAGGTGGTTGGTGTTACAGCTTTATGGGTTGTACCCCCTCCCAGAGAAAATCTTGTGTGCGCCACTGCGTATGCATGCTATGCCCGTCATGGTGCGCAAGGAGTTAATACAACTCTTTAATATCACAACAGAGCATTCTCTAGAGCAAGTGTTATTCTCGATTTTAAACATTAATTAGAAATTTATCAATTTTTAAAGAATAAATATCAGGGGCGTATCGAAAGAACCCGTCTTTCCGCAAAAAAATCTTTAAAAATTGTCCTTTGATGGATTGAAATAAACATTTCAATATACGTTGCAATTCGTCAAGCACCAGGGGAACTAGGGAGAATTGTGTTTCCTAGTGTTTCTTTATAACCACTGATATATATATATTTCAAAAAAAGAAACTTTAGAAAAAGGATCGTCTTATTTTTCAAAGCTGTCCTTCTTGGGAAAACAATAGTTTCAAACTCATTCTGAAAATAAACATTCTTTTATTTGAGATGCGAGAAGACTTTTTCGTTTCCATTAAAATTATCCTTCTTTTATGAAATATCAAAAATACAAACACTACATGTTCTCCTCCTCACCTCCTATTGTAAATTTACCGATTATCCAGAAGAAAAGGAAAGCATAACGAAATCAACACACATACAAATTTTCTTTTTCCTGCCTCCTTCGATCTTTTGTTTTTTGTGTTATGGCACGCCTACAGGAGGGGAAGGGTTCCTTGGCTGGAGGACTTTTTAAGAAATTCTAAAGTGTATTCGATAAAGATCTTCATTCGATAAGACATTGAATCCATAACAAAGATTTAAATGCAGTTTATTTATCCGAGTTTTGAAATTTTTTTAATCATTCATGTAATTGCACAGGAAGTTCTTTTGGGAAAAAAACAAAACACGATAGTTTAAAATCCCATTCAGCAAAATGTTCTGTATAAACCAAAGAACTTTTCAGCAATGCATTAAGAGTAAGATTTATAGGCGTCTGAATGTTACACTTCTGGAGTTCTTTTTAAGAAAATTTTCCTCGTGTTTAAAGTTTATAAGCACTTCAGCGCTTCAAAATACGATTGCACTCCAGAACCAATGTGCAGATCCATAATAAAAAATCCTACAGTCCGTCTAAACAAGGCGCTTATCCTGGCAGCGCGAAAAAGTGCTCTACGCGTAATCCGGAATGAGCTTAAAGGGCCATATTTCCGATCGATATTTCACTTCCCGTAAAATACAAAAGGGACTGGGGAGATAAATGGGGACGAACCCGACTACATAATGGATAATGCAAGTGATTAACAAAAGCCATCTCTTCTGCTGCTGCCTCTATCATCAAGGCATGTGGAAGAATTCATTTCCCGGCATCAAAATGAGGGATACAAGAGAATCAACAAAATTCGATGAAAGGTGCTGCGAACTGAGTGGGAATGAAAAGGCACAAGCCATTTTATATCGATAATTTATCGATTATAAAATGGCTGATGAATTTTAATTTAGTGATTTAAGTGCTTTCAGCAAAAAATTAAGTTAAATTAATCAATAATAATGATGATGACGAAATTAATAACGAAAGTACAGTAAATTCATCGAATGAATTAATTAATCGAATGAGCCTACAAAAAACTCGTGGTCACAAACTTAAATATGAAACGCATAATGTGCATTAAAACACATAAGTATAGATACAAAAACACTTTTTCGGGTGAAAAATACTGACCAGACCACGTAAACGTAGGCAAAGCATATGCAAAACAAAAACAGAAGGAATATCAAGAAATCCATTCTCTTATCTTTTTCTTCATTTCTGCTTTGTATTAAGTCTCTGTACAAGGCCATTCACGTGCGTGTCTATAAGACCGTTTTGTTCATTCAACAAAAAGAATGCTGCATATCACAGTGTGAATTAGTGTTGTAAAAAATTATTCATTAATGAACATAAAAAATTATATACATACAACGATTCAGGGAAAAAATTTATTATTAAACACTCTCAGTATTTGGAAGGAACTGGATTTCATCAAATGGGGATATTAGATGAATGCAAGACGGGATATTATAAATATGTATCAGTTTGTGTGATTATGGCAATGCTACGCGAGGGCGATCTGCCAAGAATGCGCATGCCTTTGTAGGAAAACTTTCTAAGGGGATCTAACGCGTATTTGCATTATATCTGAAGAAAATTTATAAATATAAGATAAATGTTTGTAACAATAATAATATATATTTAAGTTATGAAAACTTCGAAACAAGAAAATAATTACCAAGGATCCATGTTTGGAGAACAAAAAACAAAATTTAATACAAATTACCAACATCTGAAACCTCTGCAGCAAAATAGGAAACTTACCTGAAAAGAAAACAGAAAATTATAATGGCGCATAAGTCAAAAACAATTAAATTCAACATGTAAAATAATAACTGTTGCAGCTTAAATATGAAAACTGTCTAATTAATTATAATCTCACTTTTTTTAGACTTATTGAAAGCATTTATTTTTATTGATTACACACTTTTAATTCATAATAATAATACGCAATTTTTTTAAATTGTAAAAAATTAATTTTTAAATTGGTTGCTGTTGACCCTGGTTAAAATTTAACATTTTTGAATGTTCTGCAGCTATTTACGAGTTTTATCATGTTATAATTTTCGATTAGTTAAGACTGAAAAATATCATTAGTGCGTGACTGACAACAGTTTAAAACAAACTTTTCTTTCTTCCTTTTTTATTAATACACAGTAACATGCAAAATCTGATATAACCACAATGAGACTTCAAAAAAAAAAAAAAAGAATAATCTTTATTAATAATTAGCTAAACGTCTCACGCTTAAAAAAATCGGAGGCACAATTAAGAGCTTTTTCAAAAGGTTTCATAACTAGGTTTATCATAAATTACATTCCATCACAGCACACAGTGAAATATATGCACAATTTTTTATAGTTTATAAAGTATTCAATTCACTTTAAAGTGATGTCAAAGACATGGAACATATCTTAAAATCATTCTAAGATACTATTAGAAAAGATGAAAATAAAATGAAGACAAAATTTTACAATTATTAAAAGCAGGCTTTAAGTAAATTATAGCTCTGGGAAAACCAATCGTCCACTTCCCACTTTAAAGTTAAAGTACCAGGTTACCGAGCCATGTTCAGAATCTAAAGGCTCCTTAAGTGTAAAATAATGAATACGTAAATGCCTTGGCACGTATCAAGAATCTTCATGGTTGCCAAAAGGTAAACTTTGGTCGGCATTCAATGTTACAATGGCATATACTTTGTTTTGAAGAGGGATGCTAAATATTCGATGGTCGGTGCCATCAGAGTTCAGGAAAAAGTAGTTTAACGTAAGGTGCCTCCTTTCCTTCTGTAGCAGATCAACGAGGATATCAGCGAAGATCTTGGGCGATGCATTCACTAACAGCGTCTTCATTACTTCAGAAATATATCTGTCCATATTGAGGACGTTCAAATTCAGCATCAAGAATTTGAGTTGCTTGAACTGTCAGATGAATGAGTTTATAAAAAAAATTCATCAAGTCTGTTATACACTGTTCGCAACGTAGCAGTACACACCAAAATCGTTAATAGTTTCACTCGTCATATACTGTGAACAAAGCCATTGTAAAGTATGCTTTCAAATTTCGAATTCTTTGAAATGTGGGTGACATCGAAGAAACAACCACACCAATTCATTAGGAAATTCGGAATGTCCTACATCAATCTTACAGTCCCCAAAATGGTTTCGGTTAATTTTTGTTTTTACTCTTCAGAAAAATGCAAAGCTCCAGGGTGAATGCAATCCATGTTAAAAAGTTTTAAACTATGATAATAAGTACCCATATTTGTGGCAGCTTTGTAGATACTTAGACTGTTTATCCGAAGTATTTGTCGACATCTAGCTGTTCCATGTCGTTCTCCTTCCAAATACTAATCATCTCTTTCATCTGCTTGTGTTTGAACTGCACGTTCACACACTTGGGCTAAGTGCTGCTGTCGGTGATCGTATGTTTCCACAGCTCGTTTTTGAGCTACACTTTCATGCATTTACGTCTTTATGATGATAATTCTTTACGATTGAAATTGAATTGAAGCACTATAGAGAAATTTACAAACATAAAATACTTATTTTTTTCTAATTCAAAGAAAATACATCATGCATAAACAAATTCTACAAACGTAAATTCAATCTTATAGATACATAAATATAGATGCCATAAAAGTATAATCTTACATAAATATGCTTTAAACATAATTTTATTTTATAAACTCACGCTTAAGAAAATAAAAAGTGTAACGCAATTTAAATTATTAGTACAAAAGGACACTTCGAAATCATGAAATCAAAAACAGAATAGATCAAAAATATTCTTTTATAATAACCCTAACAACTACTTAAACGTTCACAATAATAGAACAAACGGATGGACTGAAGAAAATGGACTTCTAACCTCGAATAAATCAAAAATACATCGCTCCTATATAGTTACGCTGATCCCTGACTCTGTCACAATTCCAGTTCAACCACTCAAAATAAAACTTTTACCATCCAAACAGATTAAAAATGTATTGTCTAATAACTTAAAATTTACACGGTTCGTTGGTGCGATCAGCCAGAAAATTATCATAATTATGTAAAAAAAAGAAAAAAAAAAAAAAAGAAAGAAAGAAAAAAGCAAGAAAAAAAATCTGATAATCCACCCGTTCCCTGATTTTTAAGCGTTTTTTTTTTTTTTTTTTGTATTTTTAGCTCTATTTCATTTAAGAGAATAAAAAAAGCTAATCATTTGAGTGTCAGAATTATCTATTGCAAGTGACGTTGACGTTACATTGAAGTCACGGTTATCAGGCTTTGGAGGAAAAATTACGATTCCAATTCGCTTAAGATAGCTTTTCTAAATTACTAAATTATTTCTAAATTATTAACTTTTTTTCAAAAATAAAACGGTTTTCTATGCATTAAGCATGGATATAGGAGAGGATGTTGATACCAAACGAAATGTTTCGAATACGAAATGTTTCTGCAGATTATACAATTCGAATTTCGATGTATAATAAAAATTGAATATGAAGTTATTTGATTTTAAGTGGGTAAATATTAAATATTCCGAGTGTAGACATTCTATCGCCCGCTGCAATTGTCTCCACAAAGGGCTTTATCCTTTAGTTTAATGATAGTGCACAACACAAAACAACACAGCCTAATCCACGTCTAAATAAGAATTGAAAATTTATTAGAAAAAATCTTAGTAACCAGATTTCAGCCTCCCAATTTACTGCTTCCACATATGGACAACTCCCAGCCTGCGGCCGGATGGGGCCCGCCATGGCTTTTGGACCAGCCCTCAGAACAAGTCAAAACCCAGTATAAAACCTATATAAAACATTCAAACTTCCATATAAATCCGAATTATACGGCTCGCGATTTCGCTAACATCCTGAAGTCAGGCCCAGGAGGCCACTATCGTAAAGTTCTGCCCGCAACTTTTAAAAGGTTGTCCATACGATGATAAAATAGATGAGTTGAAATCATCAACTGCAGTGAATGAAAACTAAACTGATGGCTGATCATCTGCAAAATTAATTTGAATATCGCCTGCGAGCCCAATTTAGGAATCGATCGTATCATTTTTTCATCGGAGTTTCGATCATCGTTTCATTATAAACGGTTGATCCATTAAAAAATAAATAAATAAATAAATAAATAAATAAATCGTCAGGGTAACTACATTTAAATATTTATCGTCAACTTGGCGGAATAAGGCAGTTAAAATAGAATTCAACCTAGTGCCGTTATTAAAAAAAAAAAAAATGGAATTTTCATGTTACGTCACAGGATCTTTTTTCTTACTGTGAATGACTGAAAAGGGTGTCATTTTCATTTAAATTATTCGTCTAAGCTGAAACTTTTATGCACTTTTGAAATTCGCATCATATGGATCAATAAAATACATGAAAAATATTTATTGTTTTAGTATATACGCGAAAATACATTTAGCTTTACGTTAGTTACAAAAGGATAATTGTAATAAATTCAGGCAATTTTTCACATAAGATTTACGAATAGTTTTGTATTAATAACTATGAATTAAAAATAATTAAATTATTTACGTATATTACATTAAGGTGCTTGCGGGGATGGCAACGAAGACTCTTTTCTCTTTTTCTTTCGCTGGTTGCCAGGACGATATTTTGAAATAAAAATAACTTTTTAATTCTAAATAAATTTATGTAGCTGAATGGTGTAATATATCTAGTTTCTAAAATATTTATTTGTCTGTGTACTGCATATCAATTTCCATTTATTTTATTTCTTTGCGAAATTATTTTTTACTATTATATATCGATGGCGTGTATTTTTTAATCCGCCCCAAACTTATTTGAGCGTCCCTTTTAGGAAGATTGTGTGTGCATCAAGTGTGTTTTTCAAACGCTCAATAGATGGCGCTACCGTCCAAAAATTTTTAATTTTGAGCGTTTTAGAGATTTTTCAATCAATTGACCTAGCTCGATCGTTTCAGGGGCCCAAACCCCCCCCCCCCCCAGGGACGAAATTTAAAAAGAATCCTTAGAGCAGTTTTCGAGATCGTTCGGACATACACACACACACACAAACATTCCTCGTTTAATATAAGAGCGGATAAAGATAGCAGTTTTTAACTATTTAAATTAGTTATTCCCCCCCCCCACACACACACACACAAAAACTTCCTTTTACATATGAACTAATGAAAACAAACAAAAATAATGCTTTCAAATAAACAGGAAAAATGAAATTTTAAATGACACATGACCCCTCCCTCATAACATAAAAAAAAGACTTATCTAATTAAGTTAATAGGCACAGGAATTGTCACGGATGATTAATACTCCACGGTAACAACTCTCATCATCAATGATTTTGCAGTCCCGTCCCGTCCCCCCTACTCCCTGATCAGGAACCGTAGCCGGAAGAATTGCTCTGGTGCACTCTCTAAATCAGGAGACTACATCCCAGCAATATCAAAACTTCTCAACTCAGCTTTTGCAATTTATAATTTATTCAATTAAATTACCTTGGCAACAAGCATGCGAAATTCATGTATCTTGGAGATGAAACTAGGCATTTGAAAACTTCCTTTCTCAATCGCAATGAAAAATATATTTGAGATTTAAAATGTAAAATACGTCAAGTTATACAGGAGCCATTAAGAACATTATTTTGAAATACTCTGCCTAGTAAGCAGTTTATTTAATACTTTTTATTTGATTTTCTTAATTCTGCTAATGAAATTTCCGCCTACTCCCGATTCTTCCTCTTTTACTTGTGATTATCCGATTTCTAAATAGAAGTTATTTTGATAGAAGAAAGAAACTTTAAAGAAAATCAATTCAAAATGCATGCCCAGAGCAAGTGCTCTATTACCGGCAGCATAAAAGGGTGAATAGCCAAGGGCACACAGATTTTAGGGCTCAAAAATATTTTCCAATTTTAAAATTTTACAATAAAATTTTAAAAAGAAAAAATCTTTTTTTTTTTTGAATTATGAAACATGAACAGTGAAAATAATTTAAATGTACACTAAGAATACTAATTTCTTATTTTTTCCCCGAATGGTAGGGGTAGGGGATTTTTCGCGTGGTGTCCAATTTTTTCGTATGCCTAGGGCACACCGTTATCTAGGTTAGGCTCTACCACCCACAGCAAGAAGGAAAAAAAAAAAAAAACCCGAACCATTCTGGTGGTGAGTCTGGCTTAGCCAGAATTTAAATCGAGTGGCAAGGGGCGGTAGGGGGACTACAAGTATACAACTGAATTCCGTTATAGTAACCGGTTTATAGTGAGAACTCTTCCAAAACGTCAACGTATCCCGTATGTTCAATCACACACCCATAAAAAAAGAAACTCGGTTATAAACAAACTAAATAGTATGGTGTTTTCATTCATGCTATAATCGAATTCAATAGTACATCTCTAAGTATTTAATACCAAAGATTAATTGTTGTTGAAATGTTTTTCGAAATAATTTGAAGACATCTTTTAAAGTAAAATATTTTAATTCCGTAACAATTCTCAGTTTTTTTTTTACACATTTAAGGGGGGGGGGCGCTTAAGAGACCCTCTATCTTCATCCGTGGGTACGCCTATGGTGGTAATACAATATATGGCGAAAAAAGAAGAATTTGTCACACCAGGTTTAATTTATGTTCTGATACTATAAGGAATACAAAAAATAGACAGGAGTGGCCTTCCTGCAATCGAAAATAATTTAAGAAAAAAAAACCACTCGTTTTTAATGATGATTTCTAATTTTACAATGCTAGATAATTTTTGTGTCTTAAATAATTCGTTTACGTTTTAATTTTCGTTATTTAAATTAGGAAATTTTTAAAGTATCAGCATCTGAAAAATAATTATAACAGATTACCAAGTAAAATAAGTTTATATTTTTAAATATTTATAGTATGTCTATTTCTAGAATTTCTGAAGATTGCATAACATCGTTTGAAATAATACTCATCATAATCAACAAAATGCTTAATTTGTACATTTACTTAATACGTACCATTTTATTTAAATTTATAAATTTTCTATATGGTCAAAAAATACATTGATTTCACATTTTAAAAAATAAAAATTATTCACATTTTAAAAATACATATTTCTTCTAGAAAAATGTAAGTAATTCCTCCCCACACACACACCTTTTTTCTAGGACTTACGAGAATACTTATAAAATACTCTAACGTCATACATTTTGCTCTCCGTTTAGACACAGTCACGATCCCTCAGACGTAAAAAACATTTTTTCAAAGACGACGTTGGTTCTGTTTAACCAAGACTGTGGGGGGTATAAGTTTGTTGATGATGTTTAATTCAAGATTTCTACAGTTGTGATGAATCTGTTTTAACAATAGATTACAGAAATATAGAACAAATGTATGAAGAGACATAAGTACTTATAGTAGACGAAAACACAGTGTCAAACGAATAAGATGCAATTGAAGACATGAAAAGTAAGACACTGCCACCGTTTTAAACAAATGTAACTTCTGATACATTTAACATTTTAGGAAGGGAGAACGAAAGCAAGGCGAAAATTGAAACAATCATCATTTTTTTTAAATCCAATTTTATTGTAAATTTTATTTTTACTCATTTTTTAACGTAGCTTAAGATATTTTATTCACAAACAAACAAAATAAACTAATATAATGATATTTAAAATAACATTTTTAAACATGAAAATATATTAAGAAATATACTAAAAGTCCTTAGCTGGGAAATGTTAATTTTTTACAAATTCTGTTTAAAGACGATCTCTATTTAGGGACGATTTTTCAAGGTTCCTCGAAGGTCGTTAAAAAGAGAGCCAACTATACTATTAATTTTAAAAAATCATTGAAAAAAAATATTTTAAACTGCGCAATAAGAGACAATATTAAAATGCACAGGTAGAGCGGCGCGAAAAACAAGCTTTTCTGGGAAGTGAGAGAAAATTAATCTCAACAGCATTTTGGTAAGCGTGCTAAAAATAATACGTAAAAAGGAGAACATAAATAAAGCTGAATAGATTCCTAAATATTTTTCCCTGGAAGTTCCTGAAACCTACCACTAGCATAAAGAAATAAGTAAACTTTTGTTTAAAACATTTTTATACGTTCCTTCCAAAAATAACTCTCAGAGCAGATTTTTTAGATTTCATTACAAAACTTGTAAGACAGAAAATATGTAAGGAAGTAAGGGAACGGAGACTAACAGATGTGAAAATAAATAATTCATATTGTCAAACTTATGACACTTCTATAAATAAGATAAAGATCAATACGAATTTTTGTTAGAAGGAGTAAAAGACAAGCTTGTGTTTGTTTGTTTTTCGTTTTTCCCTTTTGGTCTTCCATAGTAATTTTTATCAGGAAAAAATCAGAGTTTTTAAGTTTCTTTGAATACTGCATTTTAGAAATTTTCATTTTTCTTGCTTAAGGAAAATTTCAGGCAGTAACTACCTTTTCCTTTAATCATGATAATGATTACTTTGGGGCAAAATAAGGAAAAATATAAATTTTAAATACAATGACACTTAAAGAAAAAAAAACTATATCAATAGTAATAAAACAATCGTTTATGTGAACATAATCTAAAATTTTGTTTTAATTCTAATTATCATTGTGATGCATTATTATTATAGTATCAAAAGAAATAAAGCTTTTACTATTTTCGCCTAAAAAAGAAAGTTTCGCATGAAAATATTTTTTAAATCAGAATTTTAAAAAAAACTTCACTGCAATATTTTAAGGAACAAGAAAAGGGTTTTCTTTTATATAAATACTTTGTAAAAAAACTTTAAAAACAAAAGCTTTTATTTAAACAATGCTTTTGATTAAACATCATGGTATAACTAGCTCTTATTTGGGACGGCATTCGAAATTTCTTAGATCTTATTATTAAATGCGCAGAGCTAATTATGCATTTATATTATAAGGAAAAGTTTTATAAGAAAGTTATCTACCACTAAACGCTAATTTTGTAATCAAAGAGAAAGTTTCAGAAGAAAATTCAAGTAATTACAAATTTGTACAAAGAATACCGAGAACGTAAAAAATATTTTAACTTGATTAATTACTCGTACATTAAAACGAAAGGCTATAAAAGAATTTAACCATTTACAAAAAAACTAAATATATGCTGTTTTTATTTTAACAAATGGACTTAATTACTCTAATTTGATAACTTAGTGCTCCTACATAGCAAAATTTTTTCATCTGATAACAAATGGAAATTTCCCGCGTTCATCAAGCTCAATATCGCGAATTATATTTTTTAACTATGTATTTTTAATAGCTGTCTAATCATTAAAACTTTCAATAGTTTATTTAATGAAACAATTCTTTAAAAAACCTTCTTTCTAAAATTTTAAATTTCCTATCAAAAAGATAAGCCTGCTCTTATGTCTTTTAAAGGTATGGTATAAAATTTCTATTCGCAGGCATTTGCTATAAATACTTTTTGCTAACTTCCTTTTCAAAAAATACGAATAATAAAACTGATTTTTCATGAAAACTCATGATTTGTTACGATTATCTGAACAATTTAGAGTCAACTACAGTGCAGTCCGATTTTTCAAAATATATTTTAGCTAGTGCAAATTTCAAGAATACATTTTATGACATCTTTAATTCTAATACTTTTTTTTAATTCAAATGCCTTTACACCGCAGACTTGTGTGGATTGCTGAATACAATTTCTGGAAGTCTCCGAAACCACTTATCTGTTATTCACATTTATTATTTGCATTCCAAGAGCTGTAATGCATATGTTAAAGTGTTGATGTAAATTTATATTAATGACTCAATTAAATATAAATAGTAGTTACTTTGAAAAATAAAATGCATTTTACTAACGTGAAAGCTAATCTGATACGAAATATATTGCATGTAGTCCTTTTCCAGTTTCAGGAAATACGTTTCCAACTAAACTTAAAAAGCGTTAATGATTTCGGTCTGTCTGTCGTAAATATGCATCGAATGCTATGAAATTTATGTATGTCATTGCCATGTGAAAGCGATGTATGCAACATTTTAGTTCTTTTACAGGAGCATTCCAAAGAATTCCAATGCATTACCCTCCATGAGCAGTTTAAAGCGTATTTCAGAAATATTCATTTATTTCAAACAAAACTAAGTTGATATATCCCTACCACCACGTCAAAAATAAGCGAATCTGCATTTTCCTATTTTCTAAAAAGAGCCCTCGAAAATTTCGTTGCTTCGGTATAAATCTATAGATACGCGAAATACAATGGCCGATTTTCATATAAACTGTTCGGAGCTAAGTTTTGGGGCCTTGCATGTAAGTATACAGCATTGATTTGAGACTCAGAAAATGCATTTAAGTAAAAATGTCAAATTTGCAGATTCATGTTTTTGGTGTGGTGGTAGCGATACGTCCTTAAAGATTACAAAATACAATCCTCCATTGAAAGCAGTGTAAATAGCATTCCTAATTCTTTTACAGGAGCACTCAAAAGAATTCCAATACACTATACGGAAAGTGGCAGTTTAGGAACATTAATTCATACAAGCACCATACAGTAAATACACTGCAGACGCGTATAGCAAGTAGTACACTCTTTGATTTAAAAGGTGCAGATAAACTTTTAAGCTTTTACAGTCTCTCGAAATGAGGTTGATAGTGATAGAGCTTTTTTAGGGGGAATATGCTCAAAATATCGCTTTTGTGACGATACATCGCCATGTTTGGCTGAAAAAAGGTGTTGGGAAGAGTTTCGTAATCGAAGTGTTTGACATGTTTTTCGCGACACTGGCATTGACATTTGTAAATTTTATGAATCGCCAATAAATATTTCCAAAGACTCCGATACAATAGCTTTTATATTTTATCTTTAGCTTCAACGGTATAATCAAAACAACTATACAGTAGCACGGCAAAGTGAATTTTTTAATTGTAAGAAGTTAGATATACGTTCACATACAGTTTTATTTTTGCTCTCTCATAGAATTGCGTCTCAAAAGCCATAAAGGTAATTATATCAGTTCAGTTTTTGCAATTACAGTCTCTGTTAGCTACATAAATACGCAGGTAAAATATACTTATTTTAATGATTGAATGCTTAATAATAGTTCAGTAAATAACAATCTTTTTTGCTCTTTTTGTACTGCCACAAAAGAAACTGGAAGGCAGGAAATTGCATTATTTATCTTTCGCAGATGAATATAATTTGCAGCGAATAGTCTTTAAGAGAATTAATTGTTAGCTGTGATTGCATCAATAGGTTAGAGCGCAAGTTTTCAGACAATCGGTAAGTTTTTCTGCTTTTCGCTAAGAAAACCTTTAAGGGATATCTGACCGTGAAAATGACGCTGCGAAATTCTAAGCCATATTCTATAGGCAGCATTTTACTCATTGTTTACACAACTGTCTGATCTTTCTCCACAATCTAGCTACTGACGTTAAATCTACCAGGCACTTTAGGGGGTTCACATGGTGTAAGCCACTGCTAGAGCCGAAATTCTTCTCTGTTCGGCTAATTCCAATAAAACTGACCAAGCTGCATCATGTAGCTTTTCTGAAAATTTTATTTATTTATTTTCTGCTAATGTTTTTAAATCATTCAGTTAAAATATTTGAATTTAAGAAAAGGCGTGCTACGCATCGTGTCAGTAGCTAAGCGATGGATTAAAAAACTGAGACGAAATTACCAATAACTGTGCATGTTACGAGTGAATTTTTCCTTCAGAAATGCATGGGACTTCATATTGCTTCGTCTTTGATGTGGATATTACTAGGTATTGGACATAAGGAACAAGATTTGAGAATTCGATGCACGCCGTAGACCATTTTGTACATATGACGTACGTGCATACTAAATCTGAAGTTCTAAAAATGCGCTTAAGTTTCTACGGGTGCCAGTATCCAAACAATCCTCCTTCATTTAAGTATTAAATTATGAAGGAAAAATTAAAAAGGAGTGTAACAGGTCAAAAGCCACATTCGATTACATGAGTTGCTCTCTCTCAGCAAGCAAAAAAACGTGGTAAGATATTTAATACTGTTATGGATATTACATCCGGAGTTAATAAATCACTCCATTATTTTAAACTGCAAAAGTCTATTCTTGAGACATTAAATAATTCAGAAAGTTTAAATTTTGCGCCATTCACCGCTAGGAAAACATTCGTGTAACACTGGGACAACGACGTACTGGAATATAAATAGCAGGCAAGCGAAATTCGTGGTTACCTAAACGCACAGCAATCAATGAACCAAAAAGAGCAACTTACCTCAAATGAGAAAGACAACACTTTCTTTTGAACTGTTCACTATTCTGAGAACTCTTCCCCGCAATTTTAACAGATTTTAAAATAGAACAATAGCTAAATGACACCTCGACGAGCAAAACCAACATAAGTGAATGGTAGCCAAGACGGATTAGATAAGAGTGACAAAATGCGATGAAAGAAAATTCGGTATTAACAGTGTCTTTTTTTAAATTGTTAGTGTCTCACAAAGGCATTTTTCTTAGCGACCATGTGCCATGTCCCTTTTGCATAAAGGAGAAATAAAGCATTAAGCTCGTTACCCAAGCGCAAAACAAGATAAGGTTCTCTTTTTAAGGGTGTTGTTCGAAGAAACGAAATTTCCTCACGGACTTAATACACAAAAGAAAATAAACTAATTGCGATGGGGACTCGAACAAATTCAGAATGATTTTGCATACGCTGCACTACACACCGTAATACATTTCGGCAGTGTTCTTTAAGAAACTTTCTGAAAAAAATTCTTCAACGTGGAGTTGCACAAGAAAAGTTTTCGAAGAATGACACATCCTGCTAAATTTTCGATTTTTAAGGATTTTTTCAGAAAGTTTCGTACCTGATATAGGTTTATCATTTATTGTTTTTTATAGTACAGCTTGTAAAGAAATATTCTAAAAATTCTGAAAAGCTAGTGTGACATAATTTTTATTAATATTTATGTACAGACATCACATATTTTTCGAAATACACCGTTAAACCATCTCCAGTAAGAACCAAGATTAATAAAATTTAAGATTATTAAACACCTAAACACAATCTTTTTATTTGGCCATAAGGAATCTATTGTTGCTCCTAAGCTTTCCCCCAGAGTACTGAGAGAACACGGAAGACAGTTCTGCTGTAATGAGAGATAACAAAACTCATCGAGATCGACCTTGAGCGACCTTCACCGATTTCTTTCTACAGACGTCTATGGTAAGTATCAATATTCTTTAACCCCACACCCTTCTAATGAAGACCTAAAATTAGAGAAGGAATCTGAAGGAAGAAGTTCTAAATGATACATTCGATGATGCAAGCAGCTCTCTCTCTCCGGCAAATCAAAATAAACCGCTAACAAAATACAGTGCAAACATTATACCTTTATTTCATTTTCAAAATTAACATTCAGTTAAAATAAGCGGGGTGATATTTATTTAAAACCATTAATTCAACGATGTCTAGATAGGCGCACGTTATTTACAGACAAATTAAAACAATTCCAATTCAAGAACTCTTTAACATTTGATTCTCCCTTAAGCGTTGTTACCCTCAATTCAGTTTAATGGCGGAATATAAATAGAAACACCAGCACTTCGTTAATCTGCTCGGGCAGTTAATCTCAGCGGAGTAATTTAGTCACGAGAAGAGCCTTTCCAGCGACCGGCATTAATTTTGATTACGACCTCTTAACAATAACATCTTATTCGGTTATAAGCAGGCCTTTTCCTTCAAAACGGAATAATCCAGAGTTGTAATTAACTGTCAAAATAAAATGCAAAATGGATTATAATATCCTTAATGAAGAGATCCAATTTTGAATTTCAAATGGATTGAAAATGAATGCAATTATTCTGTTCACGATGAGGTTTACATGTTTTGTTATACTACTGAATGAATGCCGTGTAAAACGCAAATACTGCCGCGCCCATGATATAGTGAATATCTAACAAATTACATTAAAGTTTTGCTTTAGTACTTGCCGATTTCTTTAATTCACTATTGGGTCAAAAGTAATAATGAATTGTTTTCCATTTAACCTCACCAGGTTTTAGGTAGCTTTAAATTGAAGGTGAGGAAGGGGGTAGGTAATTTTAAACTAAACACAATGGAGTTCTCTTTTTTTTTCGTGCAGGCTCTATAAAAACAATCAGTTGCAATTAACAAAATAATGTTCGCGAAAACTCGAATGCAAGATTTTTAAGATTGTTCTGCTAAGAAATCGAGTAACTTTTGGAAAACCAAAGAAATAAATGAAGCGTTACGTCAGAGAATAGAAAACATTTAGAATGTCTCTTCATAAGCTATACTTTGCACACTTAAAACTATAAACATATGCAAACTATGAAAACATTCATGTAAAAAAAATACCGTGGAACCTGTCTAATGTAACCACATTCCGGAAGAACAAAACTGGTGGTAAAATGTGGTAAAACGCAATGGTAAAGTAGTGGTTGTAAAGAGAAGTACAAAAGTGTTAGACAGATGGCCTCTTTACCAAGGTGGTCACTTTAATAGGTTTTACTGTACTTTATACTACACAGTACTACTTTTTTTAAATAAATAGATGGAAATCAACTAATTCTCAATTTAGCATCAACCATTTTTGCTATGTTATTTCTTTACTTAAGAATTTCTTTTTGGCATAGAACATTCATGACAGAAGAGTGCATAGTACAATTTATATACTTTTTAAAAAATCTTAAATTTTCCTTAGCATTTAATATAATTTTTGAAAATTGGCCGAAAGCCCTATGTCGAGTGCCTCCCACCCTTTTTCCCATTATAAATAAATAGGAACAGCCGTAACTGTTTTTGATTTTTATTTTCTAACATAGAAAAGCAATGCATTTCTAAAGATAACTTATCAAAAGTAATACTTATTAAGGTTCACAATGTCTGGTTATCGGAAAACTTAAGCTCGGGGCGATCTATTTCAATTCTCTAATATTTAAAAAAAAAAAAAATAACAATAATTACGTAATTCTTTCTTTCTGCAACTGTTACAAGACCCTATCCCCCCCCCAAAAAAATATCAAATTATGTTGAATTAAAACACATAAAGGAATAAATAACGCAAGCTGATACAATCTCACTTCATAAACATGACTAATAGTGAAAACTAATCCCCCGAACGACTGATTGAGAGAGCCTAGGTAAAAATTTCATTTTAAAATAATCAACACCATCTCGGATAGAGCTTGGTCACTAACTGCTTTAATTACTTCATCTGTTCAAATGTGCTCAAATTTAGAGACGATAACGGCGAAATTAGAAAATGAAAATTAAATCGATAGTCTCGTTACAGGCAATTATTCAGAATCTAAAATCATTTGCTATTAAAGCAGAACTAATTATAACTGAAGAAGGAGCTTCTAATTGCTCACTTAATTTTTTTCCGTCTTTTTTGGTAATGAAACCAGTAATGACGTTATAACTTTCGAGTGTAAAATTTCTGATAAAAGTCAAGTATATTTAATGTCTTACTAAGCGTATACCCTACAGCAGGGCTTCCCAACGTGTGGTCCGCGGACCCCTTAGGGGTCCGCCGGCTCTTTCTGGGGGGTCCGTGGCCACCTTTGAACAGCGGTTACGGTTCCCAAGTGTTAACCCGCAGGTAGTTTAGTGCCGATGCTCGACTTTCTGAAAACTTCGGGGAGGGGGGGGGGGGGGTCCGCCGTGGATTTTTGCCTGAAAAAGGGGTCCGCCAGCTAAGAAGGTTGGGAAACCCTGCCCTGCAGCATCTGTTAAGGTAAATGAGTTGATTTTCCGCATAAAAAAAGGAACTCAACGCAGGAGATAAAATTATGTATAAGTGAAGGAAAATGGGTTAATTCTACAGTTTTATTTATAGATATTCCTTTATGCTTAGAAATTTACAATAAAATGACATTCAAAAACTATCAAAAATAATGTACAGTAAACCAAAAATAGTAAACAGACATTTAAATTTGGCTTATTCACAATGTAAGCAGATTTTTGGGTAAGTTAAGCTTTATAGGCGGGATTTTTAAAACTGAAATTAAGAAAAATGAATGAAAAAACAATACATAAATATCCAACAAATCAGAATCCGATAAAATTCAGCAGATGTCTTCATCATTCAGCATAATGCATTCTTACGAAATAACGGAGGAATCCCAAGTCAAAATTCATGCTAGTAACAGCAAGAAAAACAGGCTAGTTATTGCTATGTCTGCTAGATTTTCATGTTACTATTTGCTTTGTAATGCTAGCATCATATGCTATACTCCTAGCTTAATAGAGCAATAGCCTGACAAGCTATATACAAGCATTTCATGCTTATTAGCTGTACAACCTTCTTCCAAAGCATGGGGAGGGAGGTACCTTAGCAAGCTATTATATGGCTTTTTTTTTTTTTTTTTTTTTTTTTTAAATGCTTGCCAGATTAATATGCTGTATAGTTCAGTTTTGAGTGACTGCTCGTAGAGTTCACTGCTGAGAGCCAAAACGCTAGGCGTCTTTGTACTTCTGTATTATAAGCGACGCTTTCTCGCTTGTTTTGGGAAGACTTTTTGAAAGCTGTTTTAAAAATTCTTTATTGTCGTATGGTGAGAAGCAGCTGAGAGTTTTCCTCGATAATGTCCACTGAGTTTAAGACTGTGAAAGGATTTTATTGTATTCGAAATCTAATCATCTAAAAGCTTCTGTGATAAGCTTACTTAAAAATCGAGCTATTGCATATTAATTTCTCTGAAACGTGTATTGGAGCACAATATTTTGGAACTTTGAAATCGTTGTCGAATTTCCACAACGAATAAAAATTTGTGTTCCGTCCTGATCGACTTGTTATTAACTAGAACTTTTCATACACACAGGACATTTAGGCTACGAACCCGAAAATTTCGCAGAGTTTTCCGAAACATTAAAAGAACAAGAATTTCTTGTCGCAATATACAGATTGCCGCAAAATTTCCAAATTCGATGTGCAAAGAATACATCATCCCACCCCCCTCCCGCACAAATTACTAACCGGGAGAACATTTGTAGGTACTGACATATTTATGTAACATTCTGTAATGGTTATATGGGTAAGATTTTTATGATAAAACATAATTCGTATGTTATTTTAATTCAAAAAACATTCAATTTCAAAACAATACTAAAATTGTTATTACACTTAATAGAAGTATATCGTATTTCTAAGAAATTTGTATTATTACACTATTTGCTTTGTAACAGTGATCACCAGAAAATTGATGCCTCCTTTGCTGCTGCAATTTTGCTGATGATTTTTCGATGTAAGTGCAACCATATAACAATTTGCTTATTACAATTGTTTTAAATGTATGACGACTTTTAGATAAGAAATTATCAATTTCTATTTTTAGTGTTTTTCCCTTACGAACTCTAATAAGGTATAAAACTATTAAAAGTTCTCGCATAAGCAAGTCCCCCAAGCACACACACACAATGTTAATTTTCAAATCTCTCACTATTTTAAAAGATTATTCCTTATTTTAAACTTGCATTGCAAATAATTTGCCTTAAAAACAGTATAGGTAATCCAAAGTATTTTTCATCTAAATGAGTACAAGAACGTCTAAGTAACTACTTTGTCATGTGATCAGGGAAAAGTTCGTATGAACACAGCAGTTGGTTAGGAAATGTATAAAAGAAATCAAAGTAACGAAACAGGTTTCATAAAACTACTGCTAAAATCAGCGATTTTAGAAGGAGCAAGACACAAAAATAGCCAAACTGAAACACCGCAATGCATATAGTAGTAGTAAATGACAGGCATGAATCTGTCACAAGGCTGGAATTTTTTCACGCATGTGTGAGAAGAAATTATGTAAGATGCGGTAAAAATGCGAAGATTCCACATTTTAGTTTCACTATCTGGAATTTTGTCGGTGTAGGAAACACTTTCTCCGCAACTACCGACCTTCAAACATCTTGTAAACAAGTCGCAAAAAATAAAAGGAAAGTAAAATTAAAACGTAACATCAAAGACCTTGGCACTGAACCTAGCTATTTTGTAGTATGCCATGAATAGATTTGAACAAATAAGGTAGCATTTACACAACAAACAATAGTGAATTAAGTTAATATTGGTATTGAAAAATAAGTGCTTTATGGAATAAACTTTTAAAAATGTGAACATTTAATGAATTTTAAAAAAAAAAGTGCTCGACCTTTGAAATAATAAAGTTTCTGTGAAGGAGAAACTTCATTATTTGGGTAAAAAGATACATTATTCAGGTAAAAGGAATGAAAAATGTTGGTTTGTACTAGAACAGTTCGGAAATGCGCCATGGAATTAGCTTTTAGGGATGGACGCGAGACGACTTTTATGCGAGACGAGACAGAGATTTACAATTTTTTTGCGAGACGAGACACACATTTTTAACATTACGGTATAGGGATTTTTGCGAGACGAGACAAGCTTTTAGGCTATTTTGCGAGACGCGAGACGCTTATTTTTCGTCTCGCGCCCATCCCTATTAGCTTTCACATTTTTCAGTAGTCATAAAATAATAATTCACAGTAACAGCATAAAATGCAAGACGCAAAAACAATTTAAGGAAGACAATTCAATGTAAACAAACACTAAGACATAAAATTACTGTAATACTATACCTTTAGCTCAGTTACTACGAAAAAATATTTATAATAATATCATTAATTTCACAAAATGAGCAGGAAAATTTATGATTTACGATAAATAATGAAATTTCGTTTGAGTAGCAATAACGTATTCGCAATATTATCCTAATGCATTAACAGCGGGGGGAAAAACTAATCATTAGGATATGTATTTCGGTTAACTATCTATTATGATCATCAGTCTCAAATCAATCCAGGAAAAGCAGTAAACATGAACGTTACATTTTTGTAAAAACCTATATACAGAGAGAAGATTTATTTTTGAATTAGAAGAAAATCGTCTTTAAAAAGAAAAAAAAAAAATCACAGTTATTTTGAAATTATGTCGTTAATAAATAATTCGCTTTTAAAAACAGCCATTTTCCATAGCAAAATGAAATTTTAATTCGTCCGGAAATAAAAAGACAGATTGTTACGTCTCTTGCAGAGCATAACAATGTCGATGGAAAGAAAATCGATTTTTGTAAATCCGTAAACAAAGTACGTTTATCACACTCCAATTTATTAACTCCTAAGATTTATAGACTGAGGCCTACCTTTCAGAAACCGGAGCCAAGAACTAAAAACTGGTTTGTGCAGCTTGACCAGCTTAAAATAAATTGATTGAATATTTGGACACAAAAGATTGTATTGGTGGCTTTCTGTAGCGCGTATATTACAAAATTCGCGTTCCCTGTCTTGCGACGTTTCTGGAGTCGCCATATTACAGTAGTATACACTAGAGATCAGATGAGCTCAGCCCGAGCCCGAACCGGGCTCGGGCTCTGTAATTTACAACTGCGTTCGGGCTCGGGATCGTGAAAAATTTCTTCTTCATTGAACATACTCCTTGAAACAGATTTTAAAAAGTGATTGATGGGGAAAATAAAAGTACTTATTAAAAAAAAAAAAAAAGTGGCAGGCGCCTAGAAGGTGCGTGAAGCTCTTTGGGTATTTCAGAACGGCGGCTTATATTACTTAGTTTGTCATGAGATCCGACATTTTTTGGATAAACACAGATATAAAGAATTAGAAAGTGCATTGAGAGTTTGCAACTATATTTTTCTGTAATTTGCAGAAACGGCAAAATTTATATTCTATCAATGAAGTAATTGAACTTTTTTTATCTTTAGCTGAAATTTTGGGCTCGGGCTTCAAAAAATGAGCCCAAACTCATCTCTAGTATACACTCACTCTCAAGACCATTTGATTCGGTTATTTATGCGGAAGCTTCCCAGCACATAATAAAAGCCGTCACTGAGGCTAAAAGACTGCTTTAATTGAATAATCATGCAGATGCACAACGAACAAATTTTTGCGTAGTGAGTTTTGTCGCAATGCCCCTACGCTCAACATACTATGATCTGTTATGACGTTAAAAACTTTGTCACAAAGCTGGAAAGTAATTATGAATTTGCTTGCCTGGCCGCTGTAATTGCTGTAATAATGCATCGATTATTAAAAAATTATTTATCACAATGTTATGTACCCAATTGAAAATGGTTTACGTAGTATGACTCAATTTCTTAACACAGGGGCACAGAAAAAAATTCCAATACTACAGGCAGTCATTGTTTAAAATGTAATTTAGAGATGTTATCTAATTCAAGCAAAATGAAAAAATATTATTGGAGCTTTTTAAAAATGTGCTCTCCTTCGAAAATAATGTGCATTAATCGGGCCTGACAACGGGATTTTCGCAAGGCAGGTTTGAGACAATTTATCTTCCTTGTTTAAATTGCACAAAGAAAAAATATCAGTAATACTAAATCTTCACACCCAAAAACTAGCCAAGAAGAACTGCGTTAATTTTGTTTAGTAGAGAGAGAAAATGTGGTAGATATGCTCGAATACAAGTCGAATGACCCAGAAATATATTATTTTATATTTAATGGCATAGTAATGTATAACATCACGTTTCTCCCTCTATTATAAGTTCTTACCCTCATAATTTTTAAGATCGTTTTCTGATCTTCACTGTTTCGAAGCGGTTTACGCTAGCAGTATACAAATATTATGATGAATAAAATTTTGCATCATGCATACTGAAAGTCATACATTTTGCGTTAACACAGGCAATAAATAAATAATACGGATAGTTGAATTACTAATATCAATTATAGTAAGAGGTATCTACTGAAGGCGCCTTAAATTTAAACAAATGTTTCGCTGGAACAAACCCAATTCTCCAATAGCATTCTGGATGTGTAAGTTAAAAAAATATACATATATATTTTATTTAAAAAGTGGTTGAACTAGAATTTAATAAAACAGATATAAAGATGCTCCACAGACAAATACGCTTTTTTCTTCCTGCTAGTCGCGAATATATAGAATTTTCCAAATGTTCTACTAAAACAATTCATATTTGATTTACAACTCCGTTTTTGTTTAATACGCATGTGTTTCGTTTATGGAACAATCGTTTCATGTTTGTTTTGGAACAATTGTGCGATTTCCAACCAGAGAAAATCGCACATATATATTTTAGAAATATTTTTAGTATACCACCAATAAATTTAAAAATAAAACTATGTCATAACAGGAAATTCAACGCATTGGTAAAATCCTTAAAAGGGAGATCACTATAATATACAAACACAAAAACAGACATGAACAAACCATTTATAAGTCAAACATAATTTTGTTGGCATGTAATAATCCAATCGTATCGTACGGTATGGATGGCATGGTAAAACAATTTTTCACGGCAAAATAAATTTATCTATACCTGCGATACAAAATAAACAAGAGCGTAACGAATACTACATAACACAGGATTTATGAAAAGCAATCTTACATACATGTTCTTGTTGAGTGTCTTTCTTCACTACAGAGAAGTAACTAAACATTTGAATCCCACAAATGTGCATTTAAAGTGGTAAATAATTTCCAATACATCAGGACTATACAATTTCATTTCCGACTCATTTAAGGCCTGAAGCTTCGCCATGATCAGTTTATCAAAGTAAACAATAAACGAGTGCCTGTCATTGCGTCTAAGGGACTGTCTAAGGGACGGTTCTCCAAATCTTTCCTAAAAAGTTTTGATAAGTCCTTACGCCTCCCGGCCTCCCCCTAACCCTGAATGTTTAACTTATTTGTGTATTTCATACGCACTTTGTAATTAGTGTTAAAGTGACCAGGGGTCGTCCATAATATTTTTGAAATGACTGCGAGAGCGATGGGACTGAGGCTCAAATAGGGTCTCATCTGCGCATGTGGAAAGAACACACAAGTTATGCGAACTAAAGTAAAAATGGCAATGAAAGTTAATATTTTTTTCTTCTAATTCGCAGAAAAAACATCATTACTTATAGTTATGAATCACTCAAAATCTTTATTTTAAGCTGCTAAACAGTTCGAAGTATTTTAAATTATGACTTTAGAATTAACACAAATTTTAATACTTAAAAAAAACAGTGACCCCCCCACACACACACACAAAAATTCAGTTTTAGGGCTGAGATTCTTTACAATTTAAAATGTAAAATGAATAATCGAAAATACCAACAATAAATTTAAAAATAAAACTATGTCAAAACAGGAAATTCAGCGTGGAGCATAAGTCAAATTTCCTATGTCAATTTCCTACTTAAAATATCGTTCTACATAAAAACTTAGTAATGTGATAATAATATATATATATATATAAAGTTCAAATATTTCTTTCTGATTTTGCGTTTTTTCAAAAGCTAGTTAATTATTTACAAAACTAAAATAGGAAATTCGGCTATTACTCGAATACTTTTTAGAGTGGGTGTACAAAAAGTAAAACTACCAGGCTTCGAAACAAGACTATCAGCAAGCCGCGATTATAAATTTTTCGCATATACTAGAACTAGTGCATCGCACAGAATCTTTCAAATGTGAAGTCTTCTGTAAGCCGAAAAAGGGTTTTTTCATTAGCACTACGCTTGACAATAAAGTAATCAGGCACAGAGTAAACATATAAAAAAGGCTTTATAGGCGATAAATGTGTGTGGACCAGAAAGGCCACTCTAATCGGATATCTCTGAGTGGGAATTATCTAACTTTTATCATATTTAGAAGTATTTTACGATCAGAGAAAACCTTATCGCGAATCATCGCTTCACTTCTTTTTAAAAGTTTTATTGACACAGATTCGTTGAATTATAACATTTGTCGATTCGAAATATCTTTTAGTTTGGAAAATTTTCTTTCGGGTGATAAGTTCAAAATGTACTTTTTCTCTTTCTCTCTTCCGGGTAGTTTGCGAAAGCACATTTTCACAGACATTACAAGTTTTGATAAAGTTTTCTTTCTGAATAGATGGCAGCAGTAGAGTCTGGAGATAGCCAGATTTTCTACGTTCGTAATAACTTTCGCGTACGTAATTTTTAAAATTACCGCTTATTTTTTAAGCCCCAATTTAATTTCATCCTAGAAAAACTACGGAAATTTCGAGTTTGTTTCACTTTTTAGAATTAAGAGAAACGCTAGGCCGAGAAAAAAGTAATAGAGGAATAAAAATTAGCATATAGGAAAAAAGTTCATTAAGGGTGAAAGAGTTCCGAAAATATCCTATTTATCAAATGAAAAGGAATACATCATCATGCGACACGGGAATACATCATAATGTTTTTATCATGGGACTTATGGACACAGATGTTTTTATCCATGTTTTAGATCTATTTTTATCTTGCCTCCATCTTAAATCCATGAAAGAATACAGAAAACGTGCTTATTTAAATTTTAAAATCGATCGATTAAAAAAGTAATTTTATCAATGAAGATGATGCACTAAAATCGTCAGTGCTTTTACTAATAGCACTCCAGCGCATGAATAATGATTTTTATCAAAATTAAGAAACATTGAATTGATAAATACACAATAAAAATAAATAAATATACTATGCAGTATACACTATTCCAAAACTATTTTCAAATGGTAAATTTTTAAAAAATGTCATGTTTAAAAGTAGAGATAAATATGCCAACTAATTTTTAAACAGTTACCTATTAAGATCAAATGGCTACATGTTTTTAAAATTAATGAAAAAATAATTACGAAGCAATTAACTAATGATATCTCAATCAATTAAAATTTAAGAATCTAAAAGTCTACAGAACAAGTAAAGCTTTTTCCCTCCAAATAAAGCTGCATAAGCTGTTGTATATTATTTTTATAACAGCATTAGTTGTTACATATTACATTAAAAAAATTCTGGCGAAAAATAACATTTTACAAAAAAAAAAAAACACTAGAATGCTGAAGGGGGAAAAAACTAATATGCTATTTTATTACACACGCAACAGATGGGATCCAAGGCGAAACCAATGACTACATCATCTATTGTTTCAACTGTCAGCTGCATAGAAAATTGGCTTACGCGGGTAATCAGCGCGTGCCACACAAAATGAATATGTATGGCAACAATGTCAGGGTTCTTTTTACCTCAGGCACGACTGACTGGACACACTTGGAAATAATATTGATAAATTGAGAAAACAAAAAATAAAAGTTAATAGAAAACGGAAAAAAAAAAAAAAAGTTTTCGTAAATTTTTATGAATTGTTTTTCATAGCGTACGAGTAAATGTGATTAAAATGAGCCCAGATATTAAAATATTATTATTAAAATTTGAAATAATTTGTTTGAGTTACAATAAAAAATAAATGCATCAAAATAGGGGAGGGTACAATTAAAACTGTGTGTGGAATTAAATTCCCGAATTAAAATTAGAACGAAAGATTAAATTTACATTCTCAATACAAAATGCTTTAAGACTAAGAATATTATTTTTCCTTGTAAAAAAGTTTTTATTCCCTACAACCAATTTGTTAAAAGGCGAAAAATTGGAAACTTTATACATCGTTCTCAATTCGTAGACAAACCCTTAAAATCGTGCAATAAAAAATTCGCAATATCTTCGGAAATTAGGGGGGGGGGGATCCTGAAAATCAGTATCTAGGGTAATTAGAAGATTTCCTTTCATTTGATCAAAATTGGGCATCGCGAATTTAAAAAAAGGTTGATGCAGAATTAAATATGCCCCTTATGCAAAATTTAAGACTATCAGATAAAAGTGTAAGTTATCTGTAAGCGAATGAAATATATAATTTTGGTGTACAATGAACGATGGCTGAATAAAAAAAGTTTTTTTTTTTGTTGTTGTTGTTTCCCACGCAAAGATGGAAGTCAGAATGCGAGGACAGTAAAAAGGGGACAAATATCCGGTACATCATGCTCAACGGGCGTCCTCAAAAAGTTGAATGTGGGAAATTCTTTGCTCCATTATAAATGGCAATGAAGAGGTGTTTTCGGCGGTAGAATAGAAGCGGGTAAAGGTGCCTAAACAGGTTGCTTTAAATTATTTATTTTCATTTATTTATTTAAGTTTTTTTTTTTGGGGGGGGGGTAGATCTTAAAACACTTTAATAGTAAAAAAATATTTAAAAAAATTCAGAATCTATAAAAATATTCGTTGTGCAACGTCTGATCGGACAGGAGCGTGAAGTCGAGCCCTGTACGAGTAATGATGGATGCCTGATCTGTTTCAAACAATAAACACGGGCTTTAGATCAACTATCACTAAAAAACGCAATACCGTGATTCCTTTTCAAAGCAGTTATATTTCTTTCTTGTCCGCTTCAGAAAAAGCCGTTGTCCAAACAAAAACTAAAGCAACTTTTATCAGTTTCTTTTAAAACGCTTTGGCAGTTTCCTACTCTTATCCGCCTCCTCCACCTACGCAATCCCAAACTGGCCTCTTGTGCTCATCACAATCTTCCGAATCAGAGAGGGAACTTCAAAAACAACTCACTGAGAGTCGCTAATTGATGGGAAACGGCTTAGTAAAACAATGGGAGAATTTCGAAGTACCCTCAGTAAATGTAGTGTTAAAGAAGAGCGACATACAATGAAAACAGCTTTTTTCTTTTTAACACCTTACGTGAACTAATTGTTTTAGATATAATTAACTCTCCAATAAGTTACTAGTACGCGTGTTTGATTACGTGTAAAGTTAAAATACATATACTTGTATTACTGATGAACCACCAACACCCCCATCTCTACACACACTAAATTCGAAGGTGTTAATCGAAATGCACACAGTGACAGATTAAACTCATCGACATCGCTATGGGTTGCGCCCGCCAAAGCAATGTTTTAGAAAGAATAAATTAAATGAGGGGCATAAAAGCAAAAATTCAAATATTATAGTTTAAAAATAGTAGCAGTCGGGGGCCATTGCTAAGACTTTTTTTTTTAGGGACGAGGGGAGGGGGTGGGGAGGATTGTCGATAAACTACCAAGTCAAATATCGGTTTTTACTAAGTTAATTATTATTTTTCTTTAATTAATTATATATTGCCAACTGGGTTTGTGTAATTTTGCCAAGTGTACCAGAAATAGAAAGTAAATTGTAGTTTTCGTTAAAAAACTTGTTTACCAATTTTGACAACTGGGTATCTAATTTTGCCAAGTTTAACAGAATTTGCGGGTGTTGTGGGGGGGGGGGCTCCCTCCTTTCCCACTTTAGCAAAAGTCCTGGTAGCAGTTAATGTTTCTCGTAACAATTCGATTTCGACAAACCCTTCGATTTCGACCCCCTTCGATTCGTTTCTCGATTGACAAAGAATTACCTGGTGGGTCATTAAGAATTATGCAAATATTACATACAATATGCCTTCTTATTTTCTCGTAGAAAATAATTTGTCATCAATCATTTTTTCATACATGACAAACGTAAGGAACCCCGGTATCGGATAACTATATAAACTGTAAAAAGGCATAGTTTTCAGAATTTTTCCCTTATGATGAAACAAAATATTACTTAGAAGAAAAAAAAAACGTGCAAGTAGTATCTTCTGTTGAAACTATCGCGACATACATTAACGTTGGATTACTTATCGTATGATGAATAAAACAAAAACTTTTAATTTAATATATACCAAATATTTATTAACACGAAATATTGTGTTTTAATTCTTTGTAAATAAATTTATTATTAAAATTCATAACCTAATATAGCCATCATGTAACTAAAAACAACTAAAATATGTCTAAAAATAAGAACAACTCACGCGAAATGCTCACTTCAAATCTTCCATGGTTTATCAGTAGGAAATAGTAATTTGTTTTGTTTTGTTTTACCTCGAGCGAAAATGCCAAACTGTTTAATCCTGAAAACTATTTAGAATTGCATAAATTGCTTAAATAACGTAAATGTTGAAAAATTGCATGAGATTTACAATCTCATGCAATTTTTAATCTATGAGGTCAAGTTTTTGGATGCAGTAAAAGAAATCCCAGTTAGTTCATACAAAATTTTTTTTTAACGGAGTAACATTATAACACACTGTGACGCTGGGAAATGTTGCCCCCCCCCCCATTACATAGGACCGTTATGAAGAACGTAATCGGATGTTGAAAAGTGTGGCTGTAACTTTAATCCATTTTCAACAGCAAGTTAAAAATCTCCAACAAAAGTGTAAAACTGTATGAAAATTTTCAGGCGGCGGCATCCTCATCGCGCACAACAGCCTTAATCCTTTAACGCGCAGTGTTCTCGCTCTGGGAACACCAAACTCTGACGCTTTGACTGTTGCCAGTAATGAAGAATAGATTTGATTTCTATAAAAATAGTTGCGGGTGACATAGGTGACGATTATTTTTAACAGCACTGGCATCTGCTGAAAAATGGAAGAATGCGAGAACAGCTGGATAGATTGCCCAATGCTGAAAAAAGGGCAGCCGTTGCCATCGCTCGACTTAACTACCAGCAAGATGGCGAACGATCGAAACGTTCATCGGGTGCCACAGATCTAGAGACCCTTTTTTGACCGTCAAAAGAGTAGATCTGTGGCACGCGATGAACGTTTCGATCGTCCGCCATCTTGCTAGTAGTTAATTCGAAGGATGGCAACGGCTGCCCTTTTTTCAACATTGGGAAAGGGTTGCGCCCCAAAGGGTTAAAGGAGAGCGTAATGTTTAGCTTAGCGTCATGCGAGGAAGTCTATTAAAGACGAATAACACCGCACAAATAAAATATAAGAACGAAAATCTACGGTCTCGCTAATCGAAAAATAGCCTTGGCCTACATCTATTGTAGCTTCCTATTAGTAAACGACCACACAGTTCGGCCTGCACACACAAGTGACGTAACAAATTGGATCATTTAAACCGCACCATTCTATTTAATGCTGACATACGTCCTGTACTCATCCGAATGAAGAGATGGGGGGGGGGAAACAAGTATCAAAGAAAATGGGCATGTGGAAAAGATAATGGAATAACCAATAAAATTATATCATTTGAATCATCGCTATTCAAAGAGTACGAACAGTTTTGCTGAGAAAATACACATGGTTCAAGAAATTTCAGAATTAAATTCTCAGAAATAGTCGTCTTTTCAACAATAGAATAAATCATACGGTTGGCAGTAATTTTTATATTATGATAATGTTTTAAATATCTTCTATCTACAATTGTACCACGTAGCGTGAAAAAAAAAAAAACAGCATAATGTTATTCTTGAACAAAAATATTTTGAATATTTTTAGCTCACAATTATACAACGTATTTGATTTAAGTTTTGCACAATTAAATACACTATGTTAGTTCGTTGACATAAATCCCTTAAAAAAACCTAGGGTGAGATATAACGAGAAACTGCTGGGGTCTTTTATACTTTCCGGACTAAAATTTGCTTATTAAAGCAGTGGTTCTCAACCGGTGGGGCGCGCCTTCCTTGGGGTGGGGGAGGGGGGGGGGCAAGGTATTTGCAAGGGAGGCGCGATAAAAACAAAGAGCAAGTGATAATGCAGTTCTAAAAAATCATTTATTATCTGTACTCCAAAACGTATCAATTTATTAAAACATATCAAACTTCGTGCTAATACCATGAAAATTTTTAAAATATTAACAGCAGAATCTAAAGGCTTTTTTATATTTAATGCTAAATATCTTTTTATACATGAACCCTGTTTAATGTTTTAATATTTTGTAATATTAAAAACAGTACAAAACTATGAAATTGTGTTAAAAATTTTAAGTAGCACACATTAAACCACTTTGATTCCACTTTAGAAGCTCAAAGAATAAGGATTTATCATTAGAACATTCATACAAAATATTAACAATGGACAATTCTTTTATATTGAACCTTGCGAGGAAGTTTTAAAAATAAACTGTCAAAATCAGGTTTAGATAACGATTTTTAAAAATAAGGCATTCACACTGACATTTTATACTTGCTATTGTTTTATGTGATCTGCTTTTAAATGCTATTTTTAAATAATATATTTGCATCCAATGGATAATGTTAAGTTTCCTTAAAGTCGACATAGTTTCACTACTCAAAACATAGTCATTTGAACTATGTTGAAATAATGGCTCAAGAAAAATACTTTCCACAAATTGCAAGAATTATTCAGATTAAAGGCTTGATTTGGCACTAACTTGGACTGCTTGTTAGCGCTCGACAAAATGTAAGAAAAAACATTATGTAATATTAAATATCTATAAGTAGAAATGTAGTAAAAGTGGGGGGGGGGTGAATTAAGATTAATTGTCTTGAATTGTTGTCGCCAAATATGTATCATAATTGTGCGAACTCATTCAAGCAATTTAAAGTATTAGGTTGTAACGAAAGTTTCCCGCCACCGCAAACATCGTCAGCACACAGTTCTCGTTGGCGTATTTGCTCATATTTTGTCAAACGATTTCTGGCATTTGAAAGAAAGAGGTTTACTTTATAACACTGTGTTGTGAAATCTGTAAAAAATATAGTTATCATTAAGTATAAGGTGTCTCAAATGGAACTATCACTCTAGAGGATTAGAACCATCATTTACTTCCAGTTGTGTTGCAAAAAGTCAGCTACATAATATCAACGAATTACGAGTACAGCTTTAAGTACTATTGTTGTATCATGTGACACTGTGCAGGTTTGGTACCGAAAGTTCAAAAACAGTTATCTAAGGAGTTAGAAGTTAGTTTTTCAGGCAGATATGGCGGAAAACTTTCGTTACAACCTGATACTACTAAGAGGCTTAAAATATAAAATTTTTTAACCAAATAATCAAAATTTATAGCTAGGTGCTAAATGATCGATAAACAATGATCATATTCAACCTAAATATTTCAAAGTAAGAACGTTGAAGTAAACTGGGGATAAAATTAGATATTTCCACAGAAAAATTAATGAGGACAGTTAACTGAAACACAAAAATACTCACCATCAAATTAGCAATGGAATCTGATGGAGCTTTCTTCGCCATGACGCAGTACAACTTTTCTTAATAAGCAACGGATCACAAAAAGCACAAAGCAATACAGTGAAAATACGAAGGAATAAAAAGAGACATCACTTCCAGAGCCAGCGCTAAGCAGCGTTTAGGAGGAAAACCCATTTAACATGTAAACCGAAGATATTGCTTATTCAACAAAAATTTGCTCGTCTTCTACCGTGTGTAAACGACTAAAATACTGTCTGGGATGGGTGTTTCTACAAAAATAGAAACTTTGAGAGGCCGGGGAGACCCCTTCTTCCTTCGGGTTCTCCCTCTAGTTCCGGTAGTCAGAGAGGAGATTACTCAACTGGATATTTCTGAAAATCATATTACGAGATAGATTTTCAACAAAAGAATCTCTACAATATAAATCAATGACTCACTGATTCTGTAACAATTCCGGGTAAGTACTCTAAGATAAAACTTTTACCACCATTATTCCAAAAAGATAAAGTTAAGCACAAAAAGCGCAATAACTTTTACACCGTTTGTACATTCCGTTTGAAATTTTTCATAATTATGTATAAAATAAATAAACAATCTACGCAACTTCAAAAATATAAAAATTCCCTTTCCCAAGTTTTCAAGCGATTTTTCGCTATTTTTCAGCTCCATTTTATTTCAGAGTAAGTAAAAAAAAAAAAAAATTAATCATTTGAGTGGGGGGGGGGGGAAGCTGTTGCAAGTGACAATTACGTCATACTGAAATCACGGTTATCAGGCTTTGAATGGAAAATTACTATTGGACAGTTTCAGATTACGTCACAGTTCAATCCTGGTGGAATAGTATGAGGTTTCTATTGGTTCATGCCAGTTCCTGGTGGACAGACGTCACTTCAAAAACGAGTTTTTATTGGTAGAGTTAATTGCTGGTCACGTGGTTGAAACTGCTCTATTCCAATTCGTTTAAAATAGTTTTTCTAGATCACGCAGTTCCTTTTTTCACAGATAAAATTACTTTGTCTGGCATAAAACATTGATATAAGAGGAGATGTTTCCAGCGAAACAAAGTCTTTCGAATGTGAATAGTTTTTGCGTTTTTAGAAGAAAATGCAATTCCGATTTTGGTATACAATAAAAATTGAGTATGAAGTTCGTTATTTTACGTGGGCGAAGTTTAAATATATTGAGTGCAGACATATTTTGTTAAATGTTTTCTCTAGCGCCCGTTGTAATAAAAATTGCTAAGGGGTCATTTCATTAATTAAGTAAGGACGATTTTGGCCATTTTTGAAACTACTCCCTCCTATTCCCATGTAAGAGCACATAAAATTTTTTGGACTCCCCTTCCCCTCTTACGTAAAATTTTTAAAACTCAATATGCAATAAAAATTTTCAATATATATACATATATATTATATATATATATATATATATATATATAATTGTACATTTAAAAAGAAAAAATAGATCTCAGAGTTGTTTTCCCTAACTCTTAACTCTCAAATATCCATCACTATGTTAGAAATCACATTTCGACTTATAAAATACGTAAGAATGGCTTTTACACCCCAACCCCACCCCCGAGATAAGGGAATGTAGATATTTTAAGAACCCACCTCCCCTCTTTACCCTTACGTAATAAATGAATGGCCCCTAAGAGCAGTATCTTATAGCAGAATAAAATATCCATTTTTCTCCAATTTATTACTGCTTGCTTTATTTTTGTAATAATGATCTGTTACGTCTTCGTTTGTAGCGTTTGGCAGATGTTTCTTTCATTTGTTCTTTTAATTTTTCATAATATTTGTCTGAATTTTAAATCTAGATTACGGCTTGGATTCTATATTTCGTAAGTTTGCCTATGGTGATTCATAATTTTATGTCAGAAATGTAAAGGGTTAGAGGAGACAACCACAATTCAGAATCCCATAGCAATGTGGGGTCGGAAACGTCTTCATTTACCTGCTAATAATTGCTTTGGTAGAACTTTTGGAGTGCTTGTCTAAATTCTCAATCCAGTTTCAACAATGAAATGATATAGAATTTGTAGACTACTAATCAGGGACGTAACGAGAAAAAAAAATGTCGAGGGGTGCTCAAAAAGATGGAAAAGGTAGAATTTCTCACAAAAATGCTTGATTTATTAACATCCAATTAAGAAAAGCCCAAAATTTGGTGGGGTGCTCAGGCCTCCATGGCCCAACTACCTGGCCTACTCTACGTCCTTGCACCAATTTTGGTTAGGCGTTTTCTGTGAAAGATCCTAGTATTTGGCATGCGAAAGTCGGAAGGTTCACTGTTGCTTCATCACTTCTTCTAAAGTGATTAACAGGTAAATAAAGACGACGTTTCAGACCCCACATTGTTATGTGATTCTAAATCGTCTTGATCAATTCTATAACCTTTGAATACCCCTGTATAACTTGGGGCACTCGTACGTTAATACAAGTCAAATTCTTCCTTATTATTATTATTTTAAATCACTCTAGACTAGATACACAGCAAAACTTTTGTTAATGTGTATATTTTAGTCGGTAACTAAAAATATCTGAAAAAAATCCCAATAAACACATCACCTGGGTCAGAAATTTCCTTCATCGGCAAAATGAAGTGAAGTGTCGTAAGAAAAATCAATAAGCTTAAGTAAAACTTAGCAAGCATAACAAAATATTTTATTTATTAAAATTATTAACTTTCTAATATTTCCTCAAAATGATATACTCGCTCATTATTGGTTATATACAATGTGACCTCCGCTGATGAAGCAACTCTTTTTATTGACCTATTTCAACCTGAAAATGACATGACTTTAAATTCAACAGTCTCGAATGTTGAAAAGAAACAGAAAAAAAGATAGGATCTTGCATTTATGTAAAAGCAAACTATTCCATTATATTAATCTTAACCCTTCACTGCACTACTTTTCCTGTTTCCGACGTTGTCTCGAAATGTTTTCAGCAAATGAAAATCTAATAGATATAGATAGTGAGGTATTGCCATCTAAATGAGAAACGCAAGTACAAAACTCTTCGTCTTCGTTTTACAGATATTTTTCAAAGCTTAGATAGCCTGTATTTAAGATTCATTGAAAAATGGAAGGGTCTTATCGGTTTGTACCTCATCTGGTACACTGCGCAGTAAAGGGTTAAAACACATGACGTCATACCTTTTCTTTTCCTGCTCCACATTTCCATTTCGAAAAATGAAAAAGGCACAGACATGGACAAATGTGATTTCACTGATGGGTGTATTACATTTGTAAATCTCGAGACCACTTCTAAATTACTTAATAATTTATTTTCAATCTACACACTTTATATGCGAGTGAATTCTCAGCTACCAGCCCCACCACAATAATTATATAAACTTCACTTTCATAAATGTACTTTCCCCCGTTTTAAAATATAAAAATAATTTAATCACAGTTGAGTTTCAACTTTAATCTTAGACAGTTATTTCTTTAAGTTACACTTTACATTACATTCCAATTTAAATTTGGAATTAACAAAATTATCAAACTCATTGATTGCAGAATTCTCAATATTAGAATCCCCCCCCCTCACCCAATCAACAAGTTTATTTAATTTATATTATTTCCCATCTAGTCATGAAAATATTTTACTCTACACAATTTCAAAAAACTGAACATCTATTTAAATAATTGAAGAAAATCTTTAACCGAAAAAAATTTATTTAACTAGTCAGAGTCCAGCTAGTTATTGATAACTGTATACACTGGCATGCATGTTTGAAGCAATGATTTTAGGTTTCTATAGAACCATTGGACGCAAAAATTTTTGGGGGGGAGGGGCTAATTTTTAATACAAGCTTTACTGACCTACACAAAAAGTACAATAAAGCAAACTTACCATACAGCAGTGTAACCTTTTTCGGGAGGAGTTACTTTAAAAAAATTATTATTTCTCCTAAACAAAGTGAACAACAAAGTAGAATGTTCCGCTACTAGATACGCCAGAACTAGCTGCTTAGAATTCTGAATGTGTTTTCTCGGATGCAAAGTGGTTACAAGGGACCGATCCAGAAATTTTTTTTTCAGGGTCCTATTTTTGTGAAAATTGTTTATTTTTGTGTAATTCAATATCTATTTTTGTGAATTTCAACATCCATTTTTGTGAATTTCAACATCCATTTTTGTGAATTTTTGAACCAATTTTTGAAAAAGTCATTTTTTTCATAAAATAATTTAAGAAATAAATTAAAATATAGTTTAAAATGTCAATGAAAATATTTTTAATCGAGGGTATTTTGTGAAGGGACCGTTTTAATCTATTGCAATTTTGTAAAGAGGCCGTTTTAATAGATTGCAACTTTCTGAAGGGTCCGTATTGATCGATTGTAATTTTGTGAATGGGCCGTCAGATTTTGCCTGCATCGATCCCTGGTCACACTGCAGAACTCCGACGAAAATCAAAGTCGACGCTCCTTCTTAAGAACCTCTTTTTTACGAACAACAAGTGTGAGTAGTGTAACCTCTAGGAAAAAAATAATTATCTTTGTTTAAACAAATTTATGTAAATACCTAATGGCAACAACAAAAAATATATATATGATTAGTTTTTAGAACAACAATGGTTACAAAAAAATGCGATATGATAACGAAATAAATACTTTATTGATGAATTATGTAGTTGAAATTTATTTTTAAAGCTAAGTAATATCGGTAAAATCATACAAGACGGTGCCCCTCATGTAAACACGGCGATAGCCGCTGGAGCTTGGCGATCGCCAAGTGCGAGCGCTACGGATCTTGGCGCCAAGCTCCAGCCATGGCGCCAAGCCACCCTGGCGACCGCCAAGCTTCAACGGCTATCGCCTTCTTGTGACGAATAAACACAAGTATTTACCACTAAAATTTTTATAAAGAAACACAAATTCTAAGTAAATGACACTATATAAAACAGTCAAATACACAACAAAACATTAGAAAAAGTAGATTAAACAAGCACTTACCTCACCTTTCCCACCTCATTTTTTAATGGAAGGACCGGGAACATCCATTACAACGATGAATTCCCCAAGACGAACTAAAGACGAAATTCCCCGAGACGCTCACTAACTTACGATAAAGGGTCCGCAAAACGGAATCAAAAACACAAGGAAAATCCAACACAAACTTAGAATCACTCAGAATCAAAGAACACCAAACTTCAATCTTCATGCAATTAACACTAAATGAAAATTCTATACTTCAAATGCACCGCGTTTAATTTTCAGAAATGCCAGTCAAATTCTGATTTAAAAAAAAAAAAAAAAAAAAAACGATTTTCCAGACCAACGTGTGATAAAAAATCCAGACGATTTTCAAGTTTATGACGTCAGCTTTACATATGTTCTCCAAGGGCGGAACCAGAAACTCCTTCCGAGGAGTGCGCAAATTGTGAATATTCATTTTATCTAGTGTAAAGTAGAGATGAGACGGGCTCAGCCCGAGCCCGACTCGGGCTCGGGCTCTGTAATTCACGATTGCGTTCGGGCTCGGGCGGGCTCGGGCTCGTGAAAAATTTCTCCTTTGTTGAACATACTCCTTGAAACAGATTTTAAAAAGTGATTCATGGGATAAATAGACGTACTTATTTAAAAAAATAGCGGCACGGGGGACTAGAAGGTATGTGAAGCTCCAAAATTTATTGTATCCTATTAATGAAGTAGTTAAATTTATTTGTCTTTAGCTGAAATTTCGGGCTCGGCGGGCTCGGGCTCCAACTTTAATAATATGCTCGGGCTCGGCGGGCTCGGATAAAGTCTCGGCTCGGGCGGCTCGGCTCAAAAATGAGCCCGAACTCATCTCTAGTGTAAAGCCTGCTAAATATTGGTAAAAGCCCCATTTATGTAGTGTAAAAACATTTTTCTTGGAGGAGGCGCGCGCCCCTCTGCGACACCCCCAAAAAAACATCAGTGGGTCCGGCCACCGCCTCAAAAGGGGCCCCTCGAAAATATGCTAACGTGGGCCCCTCTGCGAGACCCCCCCAAAAAAACATCAGTGGGTCCGGCCAACGCCTCAAACGGGCCCTCTCGAAAATATGCTAACGCGGGCCCCTCTGCGAGACCCAAAAAACATCAGTGGGTCCAGGCGGGCCCCTCTGCGAGATCCAAAAAAAAACATCAGTGGGTCCGGCCACCGCCTCAAAAGGGCCCCCTCGAAAATATGCTAACGCGGGCCCCTCTGCGAGACCCAAAAAAAACATCAGTGGGTCCGGCCAACGCCTCAAACGGGACCCCTCGAAAATATGCTAACGCGGGCCCCTCTGCGAGATCCAAAAATAACATCAGTGGGTCCGGGCGGATACCCTCTGCGAGATCGCAAAAAAAACATCAGTGGGTCCGGCCACCGCCTCAAAAGGGCCCCCTCGAAAATATGCTAACGCGGGCCCCTCGGCGAGACCCAAAAAAATATCTGTGGGTCCGGCCACCGCCTCAAAAGGGCCCCCTCGAAAATATGCTAACGCGGGCCCCTCTGCGAGACCCAAAAAAACATCAGTGGGTCCGGGCAGGCCCCTCTGCGAGATCAAAAAAAAACATCAGTGGGTCCGGCCACCGCCTCAAGGGGGCCCCCTCAAAAATATGCTAACGCGGGCCCTCGGCGAGATCCAAAAAAAAACATCAGTGGGTCCGGCTACCACCTCAAAAGGGCCCCCTCGAAAATATGCTAACGCGGGCCCCTCGGCGAGATCCAAAAAAAACATCAGTGGGTCCGGCCACCGCCTCAAGGGGGCCCCCTCAAAAATATGCTAACGCGGGCCCCTCTGCGAGACCCAAAAAAAACATCAGTGGGTCCGGCCACCGCCTCAAAAGGGCCCCCTCGAAAATATGCTAACGCGGGCCCCTCTGCGAGACCCAAAAAAAACATCAGTGGGTCCGGCCACCGCCTCAAAAGGGCCCCCTCGAAAATATGCTAACGCGGGCCCCTCTGCGAGACCCCAAAAAAAACATTAGTACAAGTTGAAGCAAATTAGAATAGTAGACGAAAGAACAGGAAAAAACGAAAAATAACAATAACTCATGCGCAAAACGCAAATTAACAGCTTAGTGACGTCAAATTGAGCAAGCGAATTCGTTACATTCATCGATACATACATTCGAAAATATGCTAACTCGGGCCCCTCTGCGAGACCGAAAAAAAAAACATTAGTACAAGTTGAAGCAAATTAGAATAGTAGACGAAAGAACAGGAAAACACGAAAAATAACAATAATGCATGCGCAAAATGCAAATTAACAGCTTAGTGACGTCAAATTGAGCAAGAGAGTTCGTTACATTCATCTGCTTACGTCACACAGTAGCTAGATTAAAAAACAACTATTACGCATGCCCGAAAGTGCAAGAAATTTTGCATCTTTCAATAGTTCTAAATTATCCAATTTAGAATATTTGACGCATTATCATTCCTTCAAAATAAAAACGTCGCCAAGCTCTACACATTTCTTTATGGTTGCCAGTCAAACAACCATCGGCAGGGTACTTTACTAACGTTGAACATCGCTCACGATGTCGCCAGAACCAAGGGGCACCGGATACGGAACATAGACCCATTTCTTTTGGTGACCCTGAGTTTGTAAGGATATGGCTAATACCGAGGACTCAGAAAACCTGTCGAATGGTGCTAATTCTTCGGAAACTATGAAGGTTAGTGTCAAAATCCCACCTTTCTGGGTAGACAAACCAGAAATTTGGTTTTATCAGATAGAAGCTCAGTTTAAAATTAATTCCAAAACTAATGAAGATACTAAGTTTAATTACATTGTGTCACAAATGGAACCTAAGTATATCGACACTGTTTGGGACATAATAACTGATGAAGCTGAAAATAAATATTCATTGGCGAAAGAGCGTTTATTAAATGCATTCAAAGAAATTGAAAACAAAAGAATCAAACGCCTTTTCACGGAAATTGAAATCGGCAACATGAAACCAAGCCATTTATTGCAAAAAATGAAATCCTTGGCGACCAATGATGTTTCTGACATAATATTGAAAACTTTGTGGATGGAAAAATTACCGCATCATATTAAACATATATTAGTGGTTAGTGATGAAGGGATTGATAAACTGGCGATAATGGCCGATAAGATTTTTGACATACATTCCCAAACTGAAATATATGAGGCTAATTCAACCAAAGTTAAGAGTTCGAGCGCGTCGCCAAATACCATTTCACAATTACGAGAGAAGATATCTTCGTTGGAACAGCGAATTGAAGAGCTCCATTTCCATCATCAGTCAAATGAGAGAAGTAGTAGTAAAAATAGAAATTACAGATCATTGTATGGAGGCAGAAGCAGAAATCGGAGGCGTTACAACCCGGACGGTAAACTGTGTTATTACCACTTTACTTTCGGATCAAGATGCCTTCCGGAAAAATGCAAACCGCCATGCAGCTGGAAAAACCAGGAAAACTTGATGGTGCAGCAGAATCAGAAGTAGCGGCCGGCTCTGCTGCTGAAGATTTAAAGAATTGCCGTGAATTCAATTATAGACTTTTCATTATGGACAAGAAAACCGGGATAAAATTTTTAGTTGATAGTGGTGCAGATGTAAGTTTAATTCCAGCTACATGTAATGACAAGGTAAGTGGCGATTTTAAACTTTATGCTGCAAATGGTACTGAAATCCCGTGCTTTGCACACAAGATTTTAACACTTGATTTGGGACTTCGTCGCGATTTTCAGTGGCCGTTTATTATAGCCAAAGTCAATAAAGGCATTTTAGGTGCAGATTTTCTTAACCGGTATAATTTATTGATTGATATTAAAAACAAAAAATTAATTGATGGTGTAACTAAACTGAGCGTTATTGGTGAAATTACATCATCAGCCGATGAATCAACTGTAAGCACCTTAAAAATAATAAATTTTCTGATATTTTGGCACAATTTCCAGAAATAACAAAACCTGATTTACTAATTTCTAAAACAAAATACGATGTTGAGCATTATATAACTACTAATGGAAAACCAATTTATTCTAAAGCAAGACAATTAGATCCTAAAAGATTAGAAATAGCCAAACAAGAATTCGCTTTTATGCTTGAAAACGATATTATAAGACCATCAAAATCACCGTGGGCAAGCCCACTTCATTTAGTTGCAAAAAAAGACGGCACTCTGAGGCCATGCGGTGATTATCGCCGCTTGAATGATATTACAGTACCAGATCGCTACCCTTTACCCAGAATTGAAGACTTCCATCATATTTTGAAAGGCAAAAATATATTTTCCAAACTTGATTTGCTTAAAGCGTATTACCAAATTCCAATAGCAGAAGACGATAAACAGAAAATAGCCATAATAACACCATTTGGACTCTTTGAATTCAACGTAATGAGTTTTGGATTGAGAAACGCTCCCTCAACTTTTCAAAGATTCATTAATGAAGTTTTTTTTGGACTTGATTTTATTTTCCCATACTTGGATGATATCTTAATAGCATCGGAAACTGAGGAACAACACAAGAAGCATCTTACGGAAGTATTTACTAGAATTCAACACTGTGGTCTACGTATCAACCTATCGAAATCAGTAATGGGAGTAGAGAAATTAGAATTTTTGGGTTATTTGATAACACCAAACGGCTCAAAACCTCTTCCAGAAAAAGTACAGGCCATAACAAATTTTAAACTTCCTGAAACTATTTACGAACTTCGTAAATTTTTAGGAATGATTAACTTTTATAGACGATACTTAAAGGATGCGGCTAAAATTCAAGCTCCTTTAAATGAATACTTAAAAGGTTCAACAAAGAAAGATCGGAGGAAAATTCCTTGAACAGAAGAAGCAAAAAAATCCTTTGAAAAATGCAAAGAAGATTTAGCCAATGCTGCTTTATTAACCTTTCCTAATCCAGATCTGCCATTAGCTTTATGTACAGATGCCTCGAATTTTGCAATTGGATCTGTTCTACAGCAATATGAAGACGGAGACTGGAAACCAATAGCATTTTATTCCAAAAAGTTAAATGACACTCAAAAAGCTTACAGCACATATGATCGGGAACTTTTAAGTATATATCTTTCAATCAAACAGTTTAAACACATGTTAGAAGGACGAGAATTCACGATATTCACAGATCACAAGCCAATTACATTTGCATTTAAACAGAAAAATGATAAAGCATCACCAAGACAATTAAGACATCTGCAATATATTTCTCAGTTTTCAACAAATATAAAATACATAACCGGGAAAGAAAATATTGTGGCAGACTCTATGTCTAGAATTGAATCAGTTTCGGACATCGATTATGACAAAATAGCAGATGAACAAATCAATAATGAACAATTAAAAGAATTACTAAATAGTAGCAAAAATTTAAATTTTAAACAATATTGTTGCGGAATTACTCTGCTACTCCTGGGGTTCGTCGTTCTAAAGTCCTGTTGGTGTAAAAAAAAGTTCAAGTAAAAAGTCACTTGTCAGGATGGAACACAAACTTTATTTCTTCTAGAACTTCGTAGAACAATCAGCTGCACACAATTCACAAGCACAATCTAGCAGTAACGTGCTTTTAACAATCCGCTTGGATCAGAAGCTCTCACAAATGCTGTATTTCTCACACAAAATAAGTCACTTTTACAGGCTAAAATTCCGTGGAAATATTCAAGGGATATAGTACACTATCCCTTAAGACACAGTAATAAAGAATTTACACACAGCACTTTAAAAACAGCTTCACAAAGCAAGCTAAAACACAGCTTCTATAGCAAAGCACGCGTACTGAGAGCTCTTCACACATCGAGCGTTCAGCTCGCACTGACTGACTCCGGGGCGATGCCCGCTTCTATAAATAGCCGACGTAGGAGGTACAAGAGGTTTCCAGAAAAGTCAATTTCTCGAGGGTTCTACATAAAGCGTGAATTTTGATTACGTCATAGAAGAGAAATGTTAGGTTATTATGCGTTTTTAATGCAGGAAAAACAACTTCCAGGCCCCATTGGGAAAATCGCGCCAAATGACCAAAAAGTCGCCAAGCTTGGCGACTTTTGGCGAAACATCGCCAAATTTGGCGCCAAAAATAAGTCCTCAAAAGTGAAGAGATCTAAGCTCTAGGACTAATATTTCTCGAGTTTTCTAGAAGCCCATAGAAAAACATATGGGAAAGCGAAACCTCCGTATCTCCGGTTCTAATTGGCCGATTTTGATGCAACAAAAAGCAAAATTTATCTATTGGAAGCGTAGAATACGAATTTTAAACCATTTTAAGCCCCAGAGCAGCGGGTTGCCCCGAAAATTCGTAACAATATCCATTGCCCTCTGGAAAAATAATTTGGTGTGGTGTATCCAACTTCAAATATACGACCGTTCATACCACAAGCATTTCGAATGAATGTTTTCCATAAAATACATGACTTGAATCATCCTGGCATCAAATCATCGATGAAACAAGTTGCATCAAGATTCATTTGGAAGAATGTTAAAAAAGATGTTAAAGAATGGGCTAAAACATGCATTGCTTGCCAGAAAAATAAAATTGTTAGGCATATACATTCTAAATTCTCCTCATTTGAAGAACCTGATGAAAGGTTTAGCATAATTCATATAGATATAATTGGCCCTTATCCACCATCAAATGGGAATAAATATTGCTTAACTTGCATCGATCGTTTTACTTGCTGGATGGAAGTTGTACCATTAGAAAATATCACCATGGAAACAATCACAAAAGCATTTTATGCAAACTGGATTTGTCGCTTTGGTGTTCCATACAGTGTGATCACAGACAGGGGAACTCAATTCAGATCACAACTTTTCAGAAGTTTGGGTGTTATTTGTGGAATTAAAATGCAAACAACGACGTCGTACCACCCACAAAGCAATGGGAAAATTGAAAGACAACACAGAATTTTAAAAGCAGCCGTTAGAGCTCACAATTCAGTCAAATGGACCGAAACTTTACCAACAATACTCTTTGGAATACGGGCATCTCTGCGTGATGATACCAACTGCTCTATTGCAGAAATGGTTTATGGTAAATCACTGAAGCTGCCAGGAGAATTCTTTCAAGAACCCCAAACCAAAGTGGAGCCAGATACTTTCACTGGTGAACTGCGAAAGCAAATGGAAAAATTAAGACCAATTAAAAGCCGACGTAAAAGAAGTCAGAAAATATTTTTTCGCAAAGATTTAGAAACGTGTTCCCATGTGTTTTGTCAGAGTAGACCGTGTTAAAAAAGCTTTAGAAACCCCCCCCCCCTTATGAAGGACCTTTTCCGTGATTGCCATAAACGAGAAATATTATACCGTAAGAATGAAAGAAAAGGACATTACTGTTTCCGCCGATCGTTTGAAACAAGCTTATATTTTAAATCTGTTGTAAATAGCATTTATGTAATTAGTTCATTTTAAGTTATCAGCTTATATTAGTTCATTTTAAGTAACATTTATTTTTCTTCTGTATCGCAACTATGTTGCTTGGAAGGGGAGTAGTGTGAGTAGTGTAACCTCTAGGAAAAAAATAATTATCTTTGTTTAAACAAATTTATGTAAATACCTAATGGCAACAACAAAAAATATATATATGATTAGTTTTTAGAACAACAATGGTTACAAAAAAATGCGATATGATAACGAAATAAATACTTTATTGATGAATTATGTAGTTGAAATTTATTTTTAAAGCTAAGTAATATCGGTAAAATCATACAAGACGGTGCCCCTCATGTAAACACGGCGATAGCCGCTGGAGCTTGGCGATCGCCAAGTGCGAGCGCTACGGATCTTGGCGCCAAGCTCCAGCCATGGCGCCAAGCCACCCTGGCGACCGCCAAGCTTCAACGGCTATCGCCTTCTTGTGACGAATAAACACAAGTATTTACCACTAAAATTTTTACAAAAAACACAAATTCTAAGTAAATGACACTATATAAAACAGTCAAATCCACAACAAAAGATTAGAAAAAGTAGATTAAACAAGCTCTTACCTCACCTTTCCCACCTCATTTTTTAATGGAAGGACAGGGAACATCCATTACAACGATGAAATTCCCCGAGACGCTCACTAACTTACGATAAAGGCTCCGTAAAACGGAATCAAAAACACAAGGAAAATCCAACACAAACTTATTCCACTCAGAATCAAAGAACACCGAACTTCAATCTTCATGCAATTAACACTAAATGAAAATTCTATACTTCAAATGCACCGCGTTTAATTTTCAGAATTGCCAGTCAAATTCTGATTTAAAAAAAAAAAAACCATTTTCCAGACCAACATGTGATAAAAAATCCAGACGATTTTCAAGTTTATGACGTCAGCTTACATATGTTCTCCAAGGGCGGAACCAGAAACTCTTTCGGAGGAGTGCGCAAATTGTGAATATTCATTTTATCTAGTGTAAAGCCTGCTAAATATTGGTAAAAGCCCCATTTATGTAGTGTAAAAACATTTTTCTTGGAGGGGGCGCGCGCCCCTCTGCGACACCCCCAAAAAAACATCAGTGGGTCCGGCCACCGCCTCAAAAGGGCCCCCTCGAAAATATGCTAACGCGGGCCCCTCTGCGAGACCCAAAAAAACATCAGTGGGTCCGGCCAACGTCTCAAGGGGGCCCCCTCGAAAATATGCTAACGCGGGCCCCTCTGCGATACCCCCCAAAAAACATTAGTGGGTCCGGCCAACGCCTCAAACGGGCCCTCTCAAAAATATGCTAACGCGGGCCCCTCTGCGAGATCCAAAAAAAACATCAGTGGGTTCGGGCGGGCCCCTCTGCGAGATCGCAAACAAACATCAGTGGGTCCGGCCACCGCCTCAAGGGGCCCCCCTCGAAAATATGCTAACGCGGGCCCCTCTGCGAGACCCAAAAAAACATCAGTGGGTCCTGGCGGGCACCTCTGCGAAATCCAAAAAAAACATCAGTGGGTCCGGCCACCGCCTCAAAAGGGCCCCCTCGAAAATATGCTAACGCGGGCCCCTCTGCGAGACCCAAAAAAACATCAGTGGGTCCTGGCGGGCACCTCTGCGAAATCCAAAAAAAACATCAGTGGGTCCGGCCACCGCCTCAAAAGGGCCCCTTCGAAAATATGCTAACGCGGGCCCCTCTGCGAGACCCAAAAAAACATCAGTGGGTCCGGGCGGGCCCCTCTGCGAGACCCAAAAAAAACATCAGTGGGTCTGGCCACCGCCTCAAAAGGGCCCCCTCGAAAATATGCTAACGAGGGCCCCTCTGCGAGATCCAAAAAAAATCAGTGGGTCCGGCCACCGCCTCAAAAATATGATAACGCGGGCCCCTCTGCGAGACCCAAAAAAACATCAGTGTGCCCGGGCGGGCCCCTCTGCGAGACCCCAAAAAAACATCAGTGTATCCGGGCGGGCCCCTCTGCGAGACCCAAAAAAACATCAGTGGGTCCGGCCATCGCCTCAAGGGGGCCCCCTCGAAAATACGCTAACGCGGGCCCCTCTGCGAGACCCAAAAAAAACATCAGTGGGTCCGGCCACCGCATCAAGGGGGCCCCCTCGAAAATATGCTAACACGGGCCCCCCTGCGAGATCCAAAAATGCATCAGTGGGTCCGGCCACCACCTCAAGTGGGCCCCTCGAAAATATGCTAACGCGGCCCCTCTGCGAGACCCAAAAAAAACATCAGTGGGTCCGGCCACCGCCTCAAAAGGGCCCCCTCGAAAATATGCTAACGCGGGCCCTCTGCGAGACCCCAAAAAAAACATTAGTACAAGTTGAAGCAAATTAGAATAGTAGACGAAACTGGAAAATACGAAAAATAACAATAACGCATGCGCAAAACGCAAATTAACAGTTTAATGACGTCAAATTGAGCAAGCGAATTCGTTACATTCATCGATACATACATTCGAAAATATGCTAACGCGGCCCCCTCTGCGAGACCGAAAAAAAAACATTAGTACAAGTTGAAGCAAATTGGAATAGTAGACGAAAGATCAGGAAAAAACGAAAAATAACAATAACGCATGCGCAAAACGCAAATTAACAGCTTAGTGACGTCAAATTGAGCAAGGGAATTCCTTACATTCATCTGCTTACGTCACACATACACAGTAGCTAGATTAAAAAACAACTACTACGCATGCCCGAAAGTGCCCGAAAGTTCGCATCTTTCAATAGTTCTAAATTATCCAATTTACAATATTTGACGCATTATCATTCCTCCAAAAAAACGTCGCCAAGCTCTACACATTTCTTTATGGTTGCCAGTCAAACTACCATCGGCAGGGTACTTTACTAACGTTGAACATCGCTCACGATGTCGCCAGAACCAAGGGGCACCGGATACGGAACATAGGCCGTAATATCTTTTGATGTAGTAACCGCTACACAAGAGAGTAGCCCGGAACACCCTCCCATAGACGATTTTATGACTGGAATTTACGAACCATTTGAGTAGTCCCTACGATTTCGCAAAAACGAGCGTCGACTAAAGCAGGATTTCTCAAACTTTTCCCTGTGGTGGAGCCCTTTGTGAAAAATAAGACTAGGTAATTGGAGGCTAAAGAAACAAGAGATAGGAGACTTGCTACCTTCGAGGTGAGAACAGTTTGAGAAACCCGAGTCTAGAGGACGATTGCGAGGCGAGACAGACTTGTTTCTCATCACTGCAAGTATTTTACGAAAAAAAGCTTTTTAAAAGCTATGTGAAAAGAGATAGCCTCATTTCTAGTCTATCATCACTAAAAAGATGATCCTCCTCCTATCCCTAGTATATCCTTTTAGTTAGGAGTAGGTATCATTTGTACAAGTCGCCATAAATTAAACAAGAAATGTACTATAGTTTTAGATTTGTTGAAAGCCTGCTACGCGGCAGCCCAGTAAACTTCTCGAGGTCCTGGGCAAACTGGGTGGCAGCAAGGCTAGATTTTCAAAATTCTTAAATATCTCGAAAACTTAATTTTTCAGCAAATTATTTGAATATTTCCACCAATGGCGACTTTTCATTATCTCGCAATTCTTTCCAATTTTTCAAATGCGAATAACTTTTTTTTTTTTTTTTTTTTTTTTTTTTTGCTGTGGTTTCTCTTGTAAATCTTAAATATAATCATCTACAGATTGACGTATTTAGCACTGCGAAATATCCCAAGCTGCCGTGGTAGCAAATATGCAAGCTTTGACCAAATTATTTCACCATACCGAAAAATTATTCTCATTGTAGTAAAACAATACGATTTGGCGATTTCTCGCCAAAGATTGACGATATCCCCAAGCTGGATTAGGAAACTTCATTTTTGGGCACCAAACTTAACTGCCAAAACTGCCTCACCTTGGAGACCTTTCATTAACTGCATTAAATATAAAAAAGAACATTAAATGCATTAAATATTTTTAAAAAAGGTTTGAATATTCATAAAATATCTAAGCAAAAAATTTTGAATTTTAGTAAAATGGCTTCACAAATTAAAACTAAAATTTTAGATCATTTTTTGAAGAGTAATATTAATATATATATATATATATATATATATATATATATATATATATATATATATATATATATATATATATATATATATATATATATATATATATATATATATATTTTTTTTTTTTTTTTTTTTTTTTTTTTTAATGGGAAAAGACAAAATTTTTCTTTCTTTTACTTTTCATCGCAAATTTTCATTCTTCGCTTTTCTTCACAACTTAATTTATACATCCTTTAACACTACGCTGTTATTTCCAAACCTCAAAAGCTTGTCCGAAAAACGTACACCACGACCCCAAAGGCAAAGCAAGTAAAACAAAAGCTTATAAAAAAAATCAAGCAATCATTGAAAATATTTAAATAAACAAATAATACAGTAGCAAATAAATAAGTTGTAATTATCTACCCTATTTAATGATAAATGTAAATCCTAATTTTCCTTGTATTTTTCATAAACAAGAACTCTGCTACAATATACGCAAATTTCTCGTAATGAACTAGTAATTATTTCCATCACAAGAAATAAAAATTTAGATATTGCTCTAGAACACAACTTCAAAAGAACTAACATTTATTTCCGCGAACACAACAATATATCTTTCCCACTTGGCAACGACCTATTAATTTCAGGAAACGCTGTTTTCTTAAAAGAAAGAGCTGAACACCCTTTCAACCAAAGCAATAAAACATCAACAGCGAAATAATCTTCATTTTACTCTAGACTTATTGTGCAGTTTCCAACTTTCGGAAACAGAGTTTTAAATTCGTTTCGGAATTTCTTTTCCTTTGGATGACCATTTGTGTTAGTGTGTTTTATCCTTCTTTACCTCTGTAAATAAATTTCACAAATCAGCAAAAGGAATTGCGATTTTTTTGATTTTACTTGCTCATTCGGAGAAAGAAAGAGAGAAAAAAAACTTGTTAAGGTGAATACGTTTAACATACATTGAATTTTAACATGGGAGTCCCCCCTACAAACAATCGTATGGGCTTACAATGAGTTTGGAATGAGTTTATGCATACAATATAAACCAGATACAATATTTTATTATTGGACCCCTTCTACGTTATACCAGGTACATAAATTATAACGATAATATGGGAGATGGCGGCCTTGCCCATGGGTATGGGTGCCCATTAAATTTAATCGTTTTCTCTGCCCTAGAAAATTAATGTGACTGTAAGGCAATGTGAAACGTTGAAGGATCAGAATTTAAAGTAAATACATTTTAAAAATATTTTTAAAGATCACTTTGGAATAAATATAGAACATTGACTGCATTAAATATGAAAACGATTTGAATATTCATAAAATTCTATATTGAAAAAAATTTGAACGTAAAATGCGTTCAAAAATTATCTAAAATTTTAGTTCATTTTATGAAGAGTAATATTTTTCTTCTAATGGGGAAAGGCAATATTTTTCTTTCTTCCCTTTTCATCGCAAATTTTCATTCTTCATTTTTTCTTGACGACTTAATTTATTCATCAGCTTCTTCCGCTTTTGTAAACAAAGAAAACACGTAATTGACAGAGAATAACTAATAACTCACTGCAAAAGTTCTTTTAAGGCACTCCATCATGTTGTCAATTTTAAAAAACGGCCCAATGTTTTCATGTAAAAGTTGTCGTCTCTGTTAATTACCTTGTTCATAACTGATTTATAAAAAAGAATGATTTCAGAAAAAAGATGAGTCTTCTCTTTACGAACACAGACGTTTTCTATAAACGTGTAAAAGAGAGTAAGAAACAAATTTGATCTATAATATTCAAGTAACAAAATACTTTTAAAGTATTTAATAAAATGCGTTTTCATGTGGCTTATCAGATGTAATACGTGAAGATGGCATTTATATGATCATAGTCTTGTTGGTAAGTTTGCTTCTGTGCAAAATATCTTATAAATTTTATTTTTTCTTTCCCCAAAAAATCTCTTTAACAGACCATTTTCTTCAAATACCATAATGTATAATTACTAGTACTGCATTACATATATCAGTGATATAAAAAGAAATAAGCTTATTTTTCTTTTCAAAATAAAACAGTCAGATACTTTAATTTTCTTGGGATGAAGTAGGTATCTTATAGATCTCAAGAGACAATAGATTCGAACGGCTATCCCCTCACGACCTTAAAACCCTCTTTTACCCTTTAAAACCACTGCTATTAATTTACGGAGATTAGCTGAATATACTAACATTGATTAAATACTTCACTCTAAAATTAATAAACCACTGGGTGATTGAACATTCAATGTAACAAATTACTGCTTGTTAATCATTTTTTATTACGATATTTCTGTAAAATCCATTGCATTTACCCGTAACCCTCTAAAATTTTGAAGGATACTTTAAATGTATCGTTTACATTTCTTTTATTATTCTAAGGTAAGTAATAATAAACCGATTACAAAACACTGAAGTAGAATGAGTTTTCCGTATCCTTGACTAGACCCATCTGAACAGAATTTAAAGACCGACATAAAATTCCATCTCAGGATCACAAAACCAGTTTTGTGTCTTGCTAAGAGGCCAATCTAAAATAAACTATTACACAGTTTTCTACTTTGAAGAGCCGAATTAAAGGACGTAGAGGTAAAGGGATCGGTCAAATGATAGCATCTCCGAATATACAAAACTGAACATAGAGGTTAAAGGGTGAAACAATATTTCTGGCTGTGTGCACTGCAGTATACGGTCCAATTCTGAAAGATAAGCTTGATTATGGAAAACAAAAGAATGAGGTTTTGGATCATGTTTCACATCAAAGCGCACCGAAAAAAAGTTGGAACCTACAAGTAACGAAGCGTGCTTTCACACAGCATGTAGTATGAAGGAGTGTGCAAGGCCCATTCTACCATTTGTGCACACTGTCGGCCAAAATTTACTCGCTGTGTTTATTTACCGACTATGTAATATCTTTGCACTAAATTGCTGAAACATTACTTCAGTAACTTTTTATGTCAGTGTATAATTCTATTGTCTTACATATTGATAAGCATGATCTGATAATTGAATTTACGCAAACTAAAGCTCGCCAAACATAATCCACGTTTCTCCATTTTTGCGTCACAAAAAAAAATTATTTACATATTACGACTAGAAAGAAAGAGTATTTTTGTATTTATATTTTTTGAGAGATTTTTTGTATCTATTGGATAATGTCGGCCCAGCAATAAATGTACATGGGCTGCCAAATAATAAATGCACACAAGTAGCCAAATAGTAACTGCACACAGGCGGCCGAACAGCAAGGATCGGCCCTGCTTACACAACTAAACCAATTATACCAAATATACATGTGTATATACAGGATGTCCCAGAACGGTGCTAACGGCCTTTATCTATAAGAGATAAGCAAGCAATTTAAATTGAAAAAAAAATGTTCAAAATAAGGTCGGAAAGCAGATTTCATTAAGTAAAAAAATTCTCTCGTTCATTTCCAAAAAGTTACACTTTTTAAATTTGTATACGACCCCTGTACAAAAAAAAATTCCCCATTAGCAAAATGTGCCCCATACACTAATGAGGTAATCTACCAAATTTGAGCCTTTCATGATACAACACCTCAGAGATATTTCTTTAAAGAAAGATGATCGGGGCTATACATGACTTTGAATGTAAACGTTTATTGCTAAAGTGGAAGAAAAGTTTTTTTTTTTTTTTTTTTTTTTTTTTTTTTTTTTTTTTTTTTAAATTTCTGCGCTACCCCTGAAATGCGATCATTCGACGTGATTTTTTTGCCTTCGAGGGCCATTGAAAAGTGGTTTAAGTCAGCATCATATTTATCTTTATATCTTTGACACTTTTAAGGGTATAATCATCAAATTTTGTATGTTACATCATAAGTGTATGGGGGCACATTTTACTAATTGAGAATTTTTTTTATACGGGGGTCGCATACAAATTTAAAAAGTAACTTTCTGAAAATTAACGAGAAGAGTTTTTTCGTATCGTAATCTTTTTTTCCGACTTTATTTTGAACACTTTTTTAATTTACATTACCCACTTATCTCTATAGATTAAAGAATTAAAGCGCGTTACCCCTTTTTGGGGACACCCTGTGTATATGTGCATCGTATATGTGAGTATATACATTAAGCTTCTAGAGATTTAATTAAAAGTTTAACAATTAAAAACTATTTGACTTGACATCTGTTAATTTTTAAAAGGTCAACAAAATCTTTTTTTCCCCCTCCCCTCTTTCTCTTTAGTTTTTAAAATAGATATTCGTACAATAAGAAATAAATCGCTATCTTAATCATAGTAGAGTTGCAAATGATCGCACATGATATAAATTAAGCGACTGTAATTTCAGGAAGTCAATCGGAAAAAAATTCGAAAGAATTCAAATTTACAGAAAAGTTGTAAGAGGTACGCGAAGGAAGTTAATTTCAGAAACTAGCGTTCGATAAACGAAATGTCTCTAGCTCTGTCTGCATAATTTTCCGTAAATACTCCTTCGATGGCGCATAATGCATCTCAAAAGCAATTTAGGAAACTTCATTTGCTCAACTCGAAGGATTCAAAAGAGAACCGGGATAATAAAAAAAAGGTCCCAGACTTGTATTCAAAAGCCTCATTAAGAAATGGCGAAAAGAACTCGCATTCGTGCAACTCCGCAAAGTATAATAAATATGCATTTGCAAAATGACGTGCAGGCAGACGTTTGTATGAAATATATTCTTACTCTCAACCCCCCCCCCCAGGCTGAAAGTAGGTGGGTTTTTTAATTAGACTTTGAAGACGGGAAGGAAGAAATAGCAGTAGCTACGACATAAAATAAATTTTGGGAAAAAGTCGAGACAGTATGAAAAGTTTCACGAATTTCTCGAATTGAGACTTGGCAAATAAAGTGTGCTGCGATTAAACCTTCAAATATGGGCCCGAATTCGCCTGTGATTTTTATACTGTACAGCCTAACTATAAGTGTCAAAACACAAGAAAACGTTTAACTAAGTCCATTTTCCAGCAATGAGAATTACAACTAGCTCTTCATACAATTTTCATACTGGTTTATAAAAGATAAGGACAAAATACAATTTACATTTCCTTAAGAGAGAAATTGAAAAAGTGATAAAAATAAAATAAACGCTAAACGCTACATGGTATGGAATAAGTAACCACCAGGAATTAACATTGAATACCTCTGGATGCCACAAGGAAAATAATGAATAGCAGCTTCGAAACGCTCCGCTGCTTGCAAACACAGCTACGTTACGCTAGCACTGAATTACGGAAGACGTCACACAGCAATTTTTTCAGAAGTATACTCCACTGAATAGATGAACTACGCTATTGGAAAAGAAACAAACACGAGCAAAAAATAAAACTAAAACGGAAGGTTTTTTTGTGCGGGCTTGAAAATGTTTGTTTCTGAAAGAAAAAAAACTTAAGAGATATATGGGCGTCGTAATTAATATGATTGTTTGGGTGTAGCAAGTCCAGAACCTCTCAAAATCATAAATTGGTGGGACAAGGTTCACGGAAATAAAAACCGGGTTACGTAACTCACACAAAGTATTTTCAGAATAAGTGAATGAAATTTTACATGATAGCTTAAACGCTACGTATCACTGTTATAATGTATTTTATGTCAGAAGAATAGCTCCAAACTATTAAAAAAAAAATCTACGAGTTAGAATTCCTTAAATGTCCTCCGCCCAAGGCACCATTGGTATTAACTGGCATGTAACATTGGGAGGGGTAGTTCCTACTGTAGAAAATATTTTCAATTTTTTTTTTTTTTTTTTTTTTTTTGAGGGGACAATGGCCTCCCTTGCCCTTAGTAAGTTACGCCTATGCAAGGCACCCCTCCTTAGGCAGATAACCCTCGAGTAGCTTTGCCTTAATACAAACTCAAAATTTTTTTTAGATTTTTTCCCCCGTGCTGGGGATGTGGAGAGTTAAGAAGGGAGGTCTTTTCGTGCGGGAACTACTTAGCTTATCAAATGGGGAAAAATCCAGAAAGTTGTGCGACAACTCGGCAAAAATGCAAATCGCCAAAAGACTTTTTGTGTGTGTGTGTGGGGGGGGGGGGGGGCTAAAAAATCTAATATTGGAAATCGGAAAAGACACAGTGCGGAAAAGTTGTCTTTTAACATCAACAGTTAATATTAACAATATCTAAAAATATCTTCGATCTCCACAACGGACCTAAAGTTTTGAAAAATAGTAGGTCAAAATTACTATAAAATCTGCTAATTGAAAAATTTGGAAAATAAAAATGTCAGTGCGGAAAAGCTTGGTATATAGCACAAAAAATTTCGTTTGGTAAAATATCTTCCGATGGCACGAGGACTATCAAATTGCTCACAATATTTATCAAATGCACACTAAAAAGGGTTTTGCTGAATTTAACGAAACTTGTTTGGTTAAAATGTTTGGTAGCTTTGTTTTGTTGATTTAACTAAAGTTTCTTTGATTCAACCAAATTCATTTGTCTTTAAGAAAAGTTTTGTTAACTCAGAACCAATGAAATTTTAAATATTTACACATACCTTCAAGGTGCAAATTAAAGAACCATACAACTTCCAAACTTACCTGGAAAAAAAAAAGTTTCATTAGTTATGTTGAGAAAAAAATCATAAAAATGTTATATCGCATTGCGGAATCAGTTTTCGTCTAAATATGTAATTTAAAAAGCGTAATACCTACTACTTCAGCTTTATGTAAATGCGAAATTCTAGTATCGAGTTGTATTGGCCTATGAAACTAGTCTCCCAAAATTCTTCACTACGTTTCAAGCCCCTCAATTATTTCCAATCCTCATACATGAAAAAGTGTGTCAACTGGGTTCCGGGTCTCCAACTAACTTTGAAAATGAACTCTTCGAATAACATAATTCGTCACCATAGTATTTCTCATGAAGCTGACATAAAGGTGCAAAAATTTGATATTTCATTTTGAATCATCGTATGCATGCGTCATATACGAAAGTTTGACTTCGTAACGATAAAAAACGTAAAATGAATAGCAGTGAATTTTTTTGATAATTTGCAAAATACATTCAAGAAGAGTTAACAAAACCATTGTTACCAACTAAAAAAATGCTATTGTTCTAATAATACTGACTAAAAAAATACATGCATCCTACATGAAAATTTAACTCGATTTCAACATATAATTCGTACACCATAAAACATTTTTAATAAGAAAGAACATCCTCCGCCAATATCCGATTACACTCATTATATATTCATTATGATAATTAGAAACGATAAAAAGGCTCTTAACAATTCCCTTACACAGATAGAATTAATTGGTTAAAAAAAATACTTACACCTCCGAGAATTCTCGAGTGTTTTAAATGTGAAGAATGTACCGACAGAATTTATCTGCCGACTCTTATTTCACTCGATTACATTTTATTTAAGGTATAAAAGACCTTTATAATATAAAAGTGATTACGAAACAATATCAGGCAGTCAACATAAATCTGCAAGGGCTGATCTTTTTTAAAAATGAATGAATGGACCTTTCTTTAAACAAGCTTTTAAATAATACTTCTTTGAAGAAAAATATCAATTATACAGCAGTTAAGAAAAGTTTCCAAATAAAACTTAATGAAATTTCAGACGGTCTACATAAAAAAATTCATTATTCTGTTTATTCAAAATTCACTGCAAACAACGTTTTCTGCTGAATAACAGTCGGACACTAGACTAAGAGGATAATTCCACGTTCTTGTACAAATTTCTCCAGCAGACACAGTAACCTCCTCTGATCAGAACCTTGACTGCATGAAAAGAGTGCACGTAATCACTACCTTACAAGTCGAGTAGAGCAAATAGTGCAACAATCAAAGACAACATAAAACAAATATGATATTTAAGGGGGAGGGGGGGCTGACTTCAAATTGCTTGACGAAAAAATATTATAAAATCGTAAGGTTTAGAAATCTCTCGGTTCCCGCCGCCGGATATAGAAGATACTGCCAAGCTAGATTCAGCTTCAAAAACTTATTTTTTGGTTTTAAACTTCACGATAAATAGCCAAAAAAGGCGAACCTTGCCGGCTTTTGACTAACTACACCGCTTTACTGGTAGCCGTTTAGGCAATGGTTTGAAAACGTGAAGCGTGTTTTACATTTTTTTCTCAATTTTCCAAATTAAAAAAATATATATATATCATCAGAACTTAATCATATTAATATAGGGCCACACATAAAGGACACTTAAAAAAAATTATGGAAATCGGCGGACAAGGAAAAAAAAAAGTTATCGCTAAACATACATAAAAAAAAAAAAAGAGAGAGAGAGAGAGAGAGAGATTCCGACGGATTGATAACCTCCTTTTTGATGTCCGATTAAAAAAATAATAATAATTCTCTAAACTATGCAAAGCGTTCTCAAAATGTCTGCTACCAAGCTACTAGGTTTAAAAAAATACCACCACACTGCAGGTTATTAAATCCATCCCTCTGGAAATATAATGCATTCGGAATTACATGTCTGTGATCAAAGGTTACGAAATTGAAGACAGAGAAAAGAATTTTTCCAGGTACTTTGTACGACTAGCCAAGAACTAAGAATAAAAGATCAGAGTTTCCTATTTATATATATATATAAAAAATACAGCGAAAGAAAGTACCATTGTTCGCTTCCTCTTTTCTTTCATCTAATACTTTAAAAATTCCGAACTTTTCATCCATTACCCAAAAGAAATTGTATGGAAACGGAAAACGATTTTCTACAGATTATCCAAATGATGCTCATCATTTACGATAAAATTTAAAAAGAATTTTCCTGAACTCATCAGTTTTGGATTGAATCCAAAATTAGGAAAAGCAGTTGCCTAAAAGGGTGCTTCCGAGGTTAAATTTAACAAAGGCAAATGTTATCAAACACAATATTGAAGGTATTATTCAGCTGAAAATAAGACTTATCTGATTAATGAAACGGTAAGCTTCGGCAGGGCTGCACTTGTGCATGAGCGTTTCAGGTGGTGACTGCTGTAGGCTTCGTGTACACAGGAGAAGCCCCGGAAACAGATCAACAAAATGCTTTAAGATTTCCATCAAACACCCCTCGAGTATCAAAACAATGCATGTACTTCATTTTGGGATAATATTTTTGTGTTAATTAAGTTGCTCTTTATTTAAAGAAATGTGCTGAATTTACTTACTATTTTTAATTAGAAGTTTACTAAAGCTATTTAGACTTTTAAAGCCTGGAAGCACTATAAGTGTTCCACGCGTGTTTAAGATTTTTAGGGGCGGTAAGCAATAAGCCCTAACTTTTGATCTGTAAAATAATTACAGCACATAGGGTCTTCAAAGCTACAGGCGCGGTTTTTTTTTTCTGGCAAAGCTTTAATAATCTATTAAGGCCAAAAAAAAAAGATTATTAAATAATAAGTTGTGTTCGAAATTACCAGAATAGTCAAGCTTAATGCCATATTATATTAATCATCAGGTCCTACAATTTTAGCGCGTGTTCTGAACTGAAAATTAAATTTTATTAAATAGATAAATAAATATTTAAATAGAAAACTTCAACGGATTTTTTGGATATCATAGGTTCTCGATCTCGCAACAGAATTTTTAAATTGCACAGTAAATATTGATACATTTCATGTCGAAAAACGATCCCCAGTCCTTCTTACTCATTCCTCAGAGAAACAAATTTTTCGTTGGCATTTTGCCATGCCACCCCAGATTAAAAGATTTCAAACAAATTCTGTAAGCCGTCTATAAAAACACTATAAAATTAAATTTTTTAAAAACGGTACATAAAACCACCAGCATCGAAAACCGAATAGGACAATAATGAGAGAGTGACGATGGGATATTTTTCACATGGATTATGTTTCACATGCCGAAGAGAAAGGAGTGGTTTTTTACGCGATCAGCTAAATATATACTTTATGCTTATGTGTGAAACTGCAGACAACTACTGGCGTTATTGCTAATATCATATTCATCCCCATCCGTAACCCCGAAAAGATGTCGAAAAACACACTTTCAAAACCATCTCATGTATTAGATCAAGTTGAAGCTATTTCCACTAATCTTGCATGTTCAGGGATAGATGCAGACAAAAATCGGGTCCGTTTGCGGCCCATTCACAAAATTACAATCGATTAAAACGGCCACTTCACAAAAATACAATCGATTAAAACGGTCATTTCACAAAAATGCAACCGGTTAAAAACGGTTCCTTAACAAAAATGCAATCGATTTGAAACTGCCCTTCATTGGCACATTACCCTACATTTTAATCTGTTTATATCAACCTGTTTTTAACCCCCCCCCCCCAAAAAAAAAAATGACTTACTAAAATTTGGTGTGAAAATTCGCAAAAATAGGTGTTGGAATTTGCAAAAATGGGGCCCTGGAAGAAATTCCTGGATCGACACCTGATGTTGTTTCAACATTTTATGGTTACGTAGAACAAAACGTCTTTGCCGCAACCAAAATATGTTTTTTAATAAGATTAATAATACTTATTAACAAATTATACGCCTACAAAAGCATTCAGACAATTCTGAAATATGCATTTTTAAAGAAGAAAAAAAAATCTATGCATTTACTGGTCAGAATCTTCTTTTCTGCAGCTCAATAAAGCTGAATCATGTTTTAAGATTTTATATTTAAAAAATTGACCACAGACTAGAAGAAATAAATACACTAATAATCATCGACAGCAAATTTTCTAATTCTGGTAACTGACAATTTAAAACAGCCAGTAATATCCATAAAGTATGACAACTGAAAGTCATGTCGATCTGATCATTTACAATAGCTTTCAATAAACAGAACGATTAATTCCGTAACGAACATTTTCTACATTCTTTCCCCCTGCAAACTGGCACAATTAATATAAGTTGAGCGGTAGATGGGTAAATTTAGACAGCACCACAGACGCGACATGAACAATCCAAGATATTTTGCAAGAGATCCATGACTAAGAGCAAGGATGTTTATAATTGTTACTATCAGCTGCGGGAATGCAGTTGTTTTCATGAGTCACAGCTCTAACGAGATGGCCTAGTAATGTGCTACAAATGACGAAATACTTTCATATTAACAGATTCAAAAGAACATCAATGTGTCTCAATGACATTAGCAAGACCAGGGCCTTGCTTAAGAAAGGGTGGGGGAGGGGAGCGTTGGAAAACTCTTTAATTGAGGGTACCAAATACTCAAATCATTATTCGCCACCCCCTTTTTTTTTTCACTCCTCGTATTATTTTTCCTTGTGTTTTCGAAAAAAACCTACCAAACTGTTACCATACCAGTTTCTACAATTCAACATAAAAGTTCTTATAAGCTTCGAAATTTTTTTATAAAGTATTCGAAGATTTTTTATAAAAATATATTATTTTTATTAATATAAAATATAAGATATATTAAATATATTGTATCGACGTTTTGAAAAGAAATGTAGAAATAAATTAAATTTCTCCTTTTCATCTACAAATGCGGTTCGAAACTTATTTTCTCCATGTAAAAAAGGAATTTATCGAGCGTTACAATAAAACGTTAATTAAAACGAAATAAAATAATTTTGTAAATAACACACACACATATGCATAAAACATAATGAATTGTTTCGATGGGTACAAGACCTTTTTTTTTTTCAGATGGAAAAAGTTCTTCCTTCAATAAATGCAAAAAGTGAGAGCCATTACTTTCAAAAATATTACAGTTAATAACAGAAACAAACTGATCACCGTCTAATTGTTTAAAATTACGCTCAAGCAGGATTTTATAGGTACTTCAGATATTCAATTTCCATAAGTTTTAAGTTCAGCATTCTATTAGTTAATTCCTCTTCTCATCACAGGTAATAAAACATTTTTCTTATCGTAAATTTTAATAAACGCATAATTTTCATTTAATTACGAATTTAATTTTAAATGCTGAAAAGAAAAATTCGAATTCAACTACGTAGATTTTGATTATCATAAGCTTTCCTGGTGATAATCCTCATGCATGAATACTCTGAACAACCGCCTCAAAGCTCTACTGGGAGGAAGGGAGATATCCGGAATCTTTAATAGATTTTAAATTTTAACAATTTAAATCCAACTCTTTTCCTCTAAAAATTTAATCTTTTATTTATTCTATTTCATGTTATCACAGGGAAGAGAAAAAAAATCGTCAAGAGCAGTTGTGACAATAGCCGTCGGCTGGATTGTACATAGGGTTAATTCCGTAGGACAAGAACAAATATTTTCTCAGTAGGTTTATCTGAGAAAATTAATAAATGATTTTGTGTACTGTACGCACACATACGTAAATTAAGAAAAATGGGGGAACGTACATTTCGAATGATATAATGGTTCCACCTTCTTCAGTTGCAATGTGTATCAACTTCCACTAAGACAGTAAATTAGGAGATACTCCCATTTTGAAAGTTGGAGCAGCTGAAGAGTAGACTCTTTGTAGCACCTGAAACGTGCGTTCAGTATTTTTATAATTATTGTGTACTTCAAAGTTCTTCATTAATTTTGGTTTTTAAACAAAAACAAACAACAACAAAAAATCAGCGTTTTTATAATCAGACCCCTTGTTTTTTTCATGCCTGACTCTGTGCTGATAGTTAAAACTTTAGCATGGCGTAATTTATTCTTCGTTTTAGGATTAATAAATCTATCCTAAAGAAAACGAAAAATGAATGTTGTTCTTTTGTAAATGAATAAACCTACTAGATAAGGATGAACACGAGACGAAACATAAGTATAACTACAGAGATTCTGGGATAGGCTTATTTTCTAGTTAAATCAAAAAGTTTAAAATGAAAGTCAATTTTTCATATTTTGCATTCGTTTTTAGCCTCTTTGGTATAAAGGCCCGTTTCGTATAATTGAAGGACACAAATATCGACTATATTTAAATAATAAAGTACCAAAGACAGGGGCGTAGCCAAGGGGGGGTCATAACCCCCCCCATGAGAAATTTTTGCCATACGAAATGTATATTCTTCACTACATTATCACACGCACGTATACATACATACATACATACATATATATACATACATACACATATATATATATATATATATATATATATATATATATATGAGTTGTAGTAGTCGTAACCCCCCCCATGAAAAATTTCTGGCTACGCCACTGACCAAACATTATTGCAGCACAAAAGTTCTTTTAATTTCAAGATAAAAATGAAGCGTGGATATCTCGTGATTCCAACCCTATCACAAAAAGAATAATTGCAAATACTGGGGGGGAGAAGAAGGCTTAATTGTCCTCACGAATGATTATTACCAATTCTGGCAAAGATACTAACTATTATAATTAGAAACTTTTTATTGAAATTAGAAGTCATCGTGCGTCGTGTCTTAGTGTCATGCTAGAAAACAATATCCTCCATTTTAACCTTTAACCCTGTCGATTCAAGCGAAATGGCGGCCGGTGCATAGGGCATGGATCTCTCACACCTCACCTACGGAAGGAGTTCGAATCCCAATTGTCAACTAAATAAAGGTATCTTAAAAGATAATACCAAGTGCGCGTGTCAGTTCTGTTGACAACACAAACTAACTAAAAAAGAAATTTACATTCATTAAAATAATTTAAATTCATTCATCTTACACAAAGGGAGAAGGTAGGGCACTTGTTCCCCTCCCCTTCTTTGTTTTATGATGCAAACAAAATTTCACCACTAAGTAAAATCGGAGCTCAAATTGTTACAATTGAAAAATTTGGCCCCCCTCTAGAAAAAAATTTTGCAGTTTGCCCCCTCCACCCCCTAAAATATTTCTATAGACGCCCATGCATATACAGCATGTAACGTAATTTGTAAGCAACTGCTTGAAAAAAGCTATTCTGCCATCACTCTGACATCGTTTATGACACAAATCTCTTCCTAGTCTTCACTGGAACTAAGTGAAGCAATAAAAGTTCTGACAACATTTGACATCTCCTTTCCCGATTTCACGCTGCAGTTTATAACAAGTGAAAACAATTTTGCACTCTGAAAGGAGAATACAAATCCCTGGACACTTGAATACGTCAAGATGAAAGAAAGCTTTTACATCTCAATCAAATAGAAAAAAATCTTCAAAACGATCGTATTTGAAAATATCCACCATCTGTTTATTATCATTTACATAATATTTTTTCAGCTCAAAATAAGAAACATTTGAGTTATGAATCAATCTTTAAATTAGGCGTGTCAAATCTAAGCGTGTATAATCCACGAATATTGGCTACAATAAATATGTATCTAAAAATTTATAATTTTCCAGTCGTTTAATTGATAATACTACAAAAGCTTCTAAAATGCGGCAATAGTAAAAAGTTTTCTGTATTCTGTGCGGTTGTCTGCTGGCCATCTTCTTATATTAGCCAGGATTCTATATAAAATTCCAAACAATTCGCACGGCGCTATACATGATGTAACAATGGAAATAATGAAAGTTTTCTGAATTGCTAACAATGAACAAATGTTAATTGTTCTGTCTTCAGGTCAGTTTACTTATAGATCAACAATTGTTAATTTTAAAATGTTAATTATAAGAATTTTCTAACAGTGTAAGAACAAGAACTATACATCAGTTCTAAATTCCGTTGTTTTTTTTTTTTTTGGGGGGGGGGGGCTTCGCATTTTTACAGGTCACGTGCAGAGTTACTTCTTCAATAGACACAAGCGACTTCTTAAAAATTATTCTTACATCTCAACGCTTTCCTAATCACAATTATTGCTGATGTCAAGGTCAAGAGGCAAAAGCCTTACTGCAAAGAAAAATAAGAATAAGCTTTCAATGAGCTAGTGGTTTTTATTGTTTGTTTAAAAAACAAAATACGTGAATGAGCTTTGTATGTCAAGATAACAGAACCAAAAATAAAATACGGAAGACAATATAGCTTACTATCGATCCATACGATGGGCTCAAGTGTAAAACAGAAATTAATTTTCACCTTGCAAGATGCAGTGTTCCGTAAATAAAGTTTCAATTAAGCAACTGTAATAATTGCATGTAAAGGTAATCTGGGAAGTGTGTGCTTAAGCAGAGATTTTAATGAGAAATCCTGCATCATTCAATTAATAATAATAGTATTTGGATTGTAACGGAGATACAATCCAAATACTATCACCATACTAGAATTACAGAAGACAGAAAGTATTGAATATTTTGTAGAGAGAAGAAGGGTCACGCATTCAAACAAGAATTTATGTAGTGTCCAGAGTTTACTACAAAATTATTTAGGTCGAGTTGTTTTCACTAAAAATAACAGGTTTTTTTCTCGTAGCCATTTAAGGAGTTTTTACTTTAAAAAGCATTGGAGAAAATTACTACTCTTATTTAGAAAATAATAAATAAGCCTTGTTTTGTAAAGACTGATGATAGTTAAAAATAAACTATTTAGGACAGGAACTCTAAACATATTTTCTGAAGCTTAACTACCAGAGTGAACGATAAACTAATGCCAAAAAATAAAGTCTTCGAAGCAAATTTTATAGATAAAAAATGAAATTAAGAAAATTTCTTAAACGCAATATATTTAGCAAATTATTGCATAAAGATTTTTTTTCTGAAAGTTTCAAACCTGCGTTTTTTCAGTCATGTTCATAAATATGTTCATAATATATTATAATTTCGCTTTCCAGTATTTTGCCTATTCCCCTTTGAAATGTTTCACCAACTACTTATCAGTACTAAACAGTAGGATTTAAAAGTTTTGAGGGATAAAATTTTATAACATGAACAAAACCTATAATTTGCTTTCTTACCTATTCAATTCAGAAGAAAGCTAAATGTAAACAAGTTAGTTTAGTCTCTTGAATCTTTGAATTGGTATATGATTTTTGCTTACAGTCGAACCTCGATTTAACGTACTTTGATTTAATGAATTCTCGATTTAACGAATATTTTTTTTTTGTCCCGACAAAAAAGGTGCTAAAATGCTCTGATTTAACGAATTTCTAGCTTTGATTTAACGAACAACAATCGTTGAAATAAAAATCGCACATAAAACTAAAACTTTGAATTTTTCGCACACAAAATTTTGAATCTTTCACAACCTAATCCAAGTGTGTAATACAATAATTTTTTTTCTCATTTCTCCAAACGGAGCGGAAAGAGGCGATACAGAAACAGTTATTTACAATTACGCCGGGGATGACCATGATCAAATTTCTGGATGTGAAGATGTTTCTAGTAATGGAAATTTTACAGAATATGTATCTTGCGATGTACAGCTAAGTACCTGCGATAGTGAACAGAAAGAGAATGAAGATTCTGAAAGCAGCAAAGAAACGTAGATTGAATTTTGAGAAGTAGAAACGTAGAATTGAAGAAACGTAGATTGAATTTTAAAAAATGACATTCCAAGAAGCAGTTTGCAGCTTTAACGCTTAAAAAAAAAATTTTTGTGTCTCACGAGATTGATGATGTTGTTCTTATGAAGTTAGAAAATATAGACAAAGAACTTTGGAAAGTCAAAACAAAGCACTTTCAAAGATTTCTTTCCAAAGTGCCAATAAGTATGTATGTATTAAGTTTTAAGAGCAAGTAACATTAAAGTATTTAGATTAGTTTAAAAATGATCGCAAAACGCATAAGTTCTAATTTTAAAGCTCGTAAGTAAACAATAATCATTCTTTTTTTCATATCTATATCTAAGGGTATTTTGCATTGATATTTTTATACTATACTCTTCACAAAAATTGATATTCGATTTAACGAATTGCTCCGATTAAACGAACGGATTTGTGGGTCCCAATCAATTCGTTAAATCGAGGTTCCACTGTATATTTCATAGCCACATGTCTTTATGTAAAATAACAACAAAATGATTTGATCATTAAATCCTAAAAATTTATTTTCCGCGTACAAAGTTTTATATTCAGAAAAATATTTTGTCGGACAAACAAAACAAGTTATACATTCAAACAAAATTTAGTTAGTTTTATTCAAGTCTAGCTTTAGCTTAATTAAATATTATTGTCTACTTCTCAATTTTCCAAAATCATCGCAAAGCAATTACAAGGAACGCTCTTGAACTGACAGCCGTTAAATTTTAATGTCAGAGAGTCAAGAATTCAACCAGCAAACGCCAGGATAATCTGAACAATTGACGCGTCAGGTGTAACGCATAATTGCTCCTCTCCCCGTTCTGAACTCTCCTCCCTTCCCCAATCACACATACATACAGACAGACAGACATACATACATAGAGTATCATCAAACAAAACCTTTAACATAGAGTATCATCAAACAAAACCTTTAATGGCCTTATCACAGAATCCCGGCCATATTCGATGTTATCACACCTACATCGCTTCTTCCTGGCCGGGTGATTTTTCCCGGGGGTCGGACAAACGCAGTCTTGGCACGGAAGAATTTTTCGGAGGCCCCCGGAATCATCGACCGCACGCTCCGTGCCAAGTTCCCATTCTGCATTAGGGAGAAGGGGGATGACTTCTTCCACTGCAAAAATCAGGAAGATAAAATTTCCGGGAGATGGATTTCGTAGATAGATGCGCGGATTTGGATACTAAATGAAAGGTAACGCTGTGTGCGATACGAATGAGACGTTCTGGGTAGAAAGGGTTAACTCAACATCCCCCCCCCCTTTTGAAAAAATGTCTCTGAGAACCACAGCAGCTGTCTGAAGGCAAAATAGGAAAATCAATGAGAATTATTTAAAAAGTTGGTTTCTGAGAGCACGCACAGTTAGTCCTTTATACAAGGAGTTCTTAATTGTAAACCCTGAGATATAGTAATACACTTCACAGGGTTTGATACATGGAAGTGGTCTTCAAATTTCTCTAAGTTGCAGAAACTTAAAAAACTTAATAATATTTAACGGGACTCTTTATCGTTACAAAGAAAATAATGACTATTAGTAATTATATCCAGAGGCTAGAAGCTCGGATCTCGGATTACTAAAGTCCAGGGCCTTCCGACAATTACAAATTTCACTTTCCTTTCATTAGTTCTTTTTTTGTTTCATTTTTTTTTCTTTTACTGTCTTTATTTGGGGACTGGATATGCATATGTGGGATATTCTAAAAAATGATACAATTTCTATGCTAAATAACTGCGTTACGAAATAAAAAATTCTGGAACTTTTAATTATTATTCGTCTACTAAAATAGTTTATTCAGTAAAACGTAGCAAATTCCGTACAATTTTGTTGCTCTAAATGACAATTGATTCCGTAACTTAGAAAAAATGACATGTCTACTCTGTTACCAGGCATTGAATTTAACAAAAAAAAAAAAAAAAAAAAAAAGTATCATAATGATTTCAGTTTTTACACATACAATTTGGCAATGTAACAAATATTATAACTGTCCTATAACATTTAAATCAATGAGGTTGTCCCAGTACTTGGGAACCCGGGACGACTGTCAAAACAAAAAAAAAAAAACTGAAATTCTTCCAGATTTTAATTTACGCACTCGGCTGGAAGAACTTCAGTTTTTTTAAAATCTATTCAATCAATTCTGCCATATAGAGGAAAATGATAACTGTAAGTGCTCATATAGACTCCTGTTCGCATAATTTTGTTGCTGAAAATTGCATCCATTGGTTTTTCGCCCCTAGTGGTAAAATGTTTTGGATTAGTGCGTATTGGAAAATCTAAAGTAGCCATTTCAGTTATGAAATCGGATCCTTGATCGGAATTTAATTCTATGTTAAAATCTCCTACTAAAACAGTCTTACAATCATACTGCTTCAGTCACGTTTCGAATATTGCGTCTAATTTATCATCATAAGAAATTCGAGGACTATAGCGTATGTAACTGCATATATTCAAGATAAAGTGAGATTTGCAATGACCATTTGAACACCATTCGGCTCGGGCACCCTTCGGCCCAGTGGGCTCGTGTAGGCACGGGTAAGGTGTTTCATATTCTTTTTATAAAGTGATTTTTATAAAGTTTTCTTCCATAAAAATCGTAACTCCAGATGGTTTTCTGTTTTGGAAACCACTGTCTATCCGTTCGACCAAAGGGAATCCTGGTATTTGAAAAACATCTGAAGGGATAGTCCGCGTTTCCGTTAGCAATATCAAATCACTCTGCAGAAAACATGGATCAAATGGAAAAGTGACCACGGCGCTCCGCGTAGACAAAAATTTCGTGCTTGAAAGAAATAGCACCTGTCACGTTGACACAACGTGCATATTTTTTAATGAAAAATTATTAATACAAATCCTAATTAATATTGTCTAAATTTAAACTAATAATCTATTCTAAATCTAATTTAAAAGTTTAATAATAACTATCTTTTAAAGCTTTCATTTTTCCTCTTAGCTTTCTCAATTGCAGCGCATTAACGTACTTCTAAATCATTTCCCTCTTATCAGCTGCTTTGAAATAAAATAACAGTTGACGCTGGCTAAAAGAATAATCATAACACCTCTTCGCTCGCATATGTTTTCTCTGCTCCGCTGAAACAGATGTGTTTGCGGTTTTCCTCAGCTGTGCAAGAAGCATATTGCTCGAAAAACACCTGCTAAAATTGTTCCAGAAAGTTCGGGCTCTTTCTATAGACACATGTTTTAACGGTTTTTCTTTAGCAGTTGGGGAGTAATTTTTGGTGGGGCAAGCCACTCACTTCATGTGAGGAGGCTTTGCCCACCACGACGCGTTGCACGGATTCGCATCTACGCCGATCACTTTATGGTGACGGAGGCGTTCACCCACCGAGGTACCAGGCCGCTTTAATATGAACGCCGTGATGTTTTTGTCAACACGCTTCCCCAAGTTTACTTTTGAATGCAATGTATTGTAGAGTTTTAAATGTATAATCCTGCGTTTTGGAAATTAGTGACTGTTCCAGTGTGAAAATAAAGCAATATGTTTCAAGTTTAAAAGTGTTGAGTGAGACTCCTTATTTAAAGGGAATGTGGTCTTCAAAATGTTTTTTTTCTCCTGAAGTAAAATGTGTTAGCCCAGTGTTCAAAGTGTTTGTGTGATCATGTTTCAGAAGAAAAACGACATGCGCCATCAAAAGCGAATTTCATTCTTGGTCTTGGAGTCTGTCCTTCCTCGTCGCTCTGATGTGGGATTTCTGGTGCATGTGCGATTTCGTTCAGTGGGGAAGAAAAGCATGTTCACCCCTACGACATTGTGTATGTCATCGTGTTCCGTATGAAAGAAAGTACGTCTTACCTAAGGGGAATAAATCTCCTTTCGACATCGTTGCGAGTGTGTATTTAAAATGCGACCCACTATACGATCGTCTTCTTAAAACTATGTCGCTCTCACTACAAAGTCGTACCAGTTATAATCTTTACAAAATAATTCATCGTCTTTTTACGATCACCACCTTCCACCGTACATCTCCATAGGATAGCACCCGAGTGCTAAAATAAAGTATGCCTCATTTTGTTGTTCTGCCATTTTGTCCATGACGCCTTTTTTTTCTGCAAGTTTGTTCGCGAATCCCTTAAAAGTGGCTGACTCAAATTTAAAAAATTTCGTCATATCACTGGCGATCACTCAAATTATAAACGTCAATTTTAAAAAAAATGTCATTGATCTGGAGATCTCGAAAAAATCTTATCAAAATGTGTAAACTTTTGTTGGCGCATCATGTAATAACGACTAACGCGAATGAAATGAAATATTGAGGCACTAAGGTAAATATGCAACTTAAAGTATTATAGGCAGCGAAGCAGAAATTATTTCTGTTAGTAAAAGGCTCATTTATCCTTGGAAAGGTTTAGAGTAAGACAGTTTACTATATACCATAAAATTTTTAAAAAAGAGAGAATACTTTGAAAAAAAGTTGCATAATATCTGATCATCATTTGCAGGCTAACCCTAAAAAAATAGATTTGTGTTTAACCGATTTAAACTTTTTTTTCCCTTAAATAAATCAAATGACAGGAATTATACTACAACAGCAACTTGTATTAACTCCTATTATGTGGAAAACTAGGAAACTACTTGAAAAAAAATATTTAAATCTCAGTAATCCGAAAAAAAGCCGAGCTACAGAAATACATTTTTGAAGGGTTTTAAAATAGTACTTAAAAATTTCCGGATACAATCACATAGGCATTCTCCCTAAAGATCCTCCCCAGTAAAAACCCGCTTAAAAGAAGAGTTCTAAATTCATCTCTATTCTACAGTGGCCTGCAAAAGTTAAGAAACAACCGGTTTTTTGCACCTAATTTGCAAATGAATGAATGCAGAAACACCAAATTTGGATGACATGTGCACAAAACAGTTATGTATTGACTGCAAAATAGAAGTTTACATATGGAAAACGTAAAAATAATTTGCAACAAAAGAAAAAGCAATCTTGCTGAAAAAGTCCATTCTGGGAAAAAATAATATATCACAGTTGTATGCGGTAAAATGTTATAGAAACATAATAAAAATGAGTTTTAATAAGGGATATGCCCACCCCTAGCTTGAATGTATTGGCAACACATCGACTTAAGTTCTCGGTTAACGAAATGGGAAGCGAAGACCAAAAACCGAGTACTGTTCGTTTCAGCTCTCCAAAAAACTTAAAGCAGCAACCTGTCTACCATGAAAGTCCCAAACATGCTCTATCGGATTCAGGTCTGGAGATTAAGCTGGCCATTCCATTCGCTCTAAACAAAGACCCTCAAGATATTCCTCATCAACTACAGCTCGGTGAGGTAGAGCCTAATCATCCATCAGAGCGAAATTATTACCAATATCACCGGCATATGGGCAGATATATTGATCAAGGATCTCATCCCGATATCTCACACCCGAGTTCCTCCCTGGAACGCATGCAGGTCAGTGTGACCATCGAGTGAGATCCCTGTCTAATTTATTATTCCGCCACCTCGGTAACTGTGCCTTTCAACAGTGTTGGATTGATGGTATATGGGGCTTTGTACCCTCTAGATCAGCAGACAACCTGAATCGCTCTCCAGTGTGAATTTGGACTGGTCTGTAAAAAGCACAGAAGCCCATCGCTGTCTGGTTCCGGAAACGTGTTCTCTTGCCCAATATAAGCGGGCCCTTCTCTGTTAGTCCAGTCAAATTAGGAAAAATGGGGGAAAAAATTTATATATTTTTGAAACTTGGGGAAAACACTAACTGGGTATGTAGTTGTATGAAACAGAAAAGTTCCCTCCTCTAGGGGTGCCGCGTCCCCCCCTTTGGCCCCCCCAAAAGGTCACTTTTTTAGATTTTCACTTGTATCTCAAAAACCGTTCGTCTTAGGAAAAAAAATGTCAATTACAAAATGAAAGCTGATAAAATTTCCTACAAGATTGTAATTGGTTATTTTTTTTCTATATACAATAGCTTTCGAGATATGTTTTAGACAAAATCGCAAATTTTTGGAAAACGCTTCTTTTTATTCAGATTTTAACAAATTTTGTCGTATAGCTCTTCAACCCTCAGTTTTATAGCAATTGTTTTCGAAACAAAGTTGTAGAGTATTCAATTACCTTTAAAATGAGTTATTATTTGTAACTTTATCTTTAAATGATCAAAAGTTATTGCAATTTTAAATTTTCAACAAATTTAGCAAATTCGAATGAAAACTACATTGCGCGTCAAAGTACGACAAAATCTAGGAAAAAATTATAAAGCTTTGAAATTTGAGGAAAACATTGATTGGGGATGTAGTTGTATGCAACAGAAAAGTTCCCCCCCTCTGGGGGGCGCGTCCCCCTTTAGCCCCCCCCCTAAAAAAGGTCCTTTTTTTGATTTTAACATTTATCTCAAAAACCGTGCGTGTTTGCAAAAAAATATCAATTACAAAATGAAAGCTGATGAAATTTCCTACTAGATTGTTATGGCTTATTTTTTCTAGATGCAAAAGCTTTCAAAATATACGTCTTAGAAAAAATCGCAAATTTTTGGAAAACGCTTCTTTTTATCACTATTTCCCACTAACTTTGCCTTATAGCTCTTCAACCATCAGTTTGACAGGAATGGGTTTAAAACAAAATTTTAAAGTATTCAATTACCTCTCTCGGGGGCCGCGTCCCCCCTTTAGCCCCCATAATAAAAGGTCCTTTTTTGCATTTTCACTTTTATCTCAAAAACCGTACGCCTTAGCAAAAAAATGTTATTTACAAAATGAAAGCAATTTCCTACAAGATTCTTGCGGGTTATTTTTTTCTAGATACAGAAGCTTTTGAGTTTTAGAAAAAATCGCAAGGGTTTGGAAAACGCTTCTTTTAATCACAATTTTCCACTATGCGTTCTACTAGCTCTTCAACCCTCAGTTTTACAGGAGTATTCAATTCCTTTAAAATAAGTTATTATTTGTGATAATAAATATGTGTGTAAGTTATTAGTTTATCTTTAAAGGATAAAATATTATACCAATTAGAAATTTTCAATAAATTTTAGAGAATTCGAATGAAAACTACATTGCTCGACCAAGTACGACAAAATCTAGAAAATAATTTATAAAGTTTTGAAACCCGCTGAAAACACTTGTAGGTGGTGCAATATTAAGAAACAGGAAAGTTCCTCTATCTTCGGGGGGGGGGGCGTTCCCCTTCCCTCTAAATTTTTTTTAATGCAAAACGGTTCTTTTTTTTTCAATAATAATTTATATTACATAAGCGTACGATTTAGTTTCATTTCGTTCTATTTTTATTTCTTCCTCCTATTGTTTCTGCTGAACTAGTTACATTTTATTTGTATAAAAACGCATATTTAACACATAAATGTTAGTACTAAAGTCTAAATTAACCGCCTCCCCCCCCCCCCCAAAAAAAAATCTTTTGAAAGAGATATTTTTTACATCAATAGAATTCTGTAATGCAATTCATCTGTTCAATATTATGTACTTTGACATTTGCATTTCAGTGATCATTCATCATCAGAATTAATACTTACAGCAAAATCAATAAAAAAATTACTACATAATTATAACACACTTTCTCTTGTGTGCAACATCTGTACAATAATAGAGCAACAAACCTATGGAGCAATTTTATTTTTAGAAAAATGTATGCTCATAGTCTTCTGTCAAATCAGTGGGAGTCCTATTGCTGCAGCTTTGACCTCGACAGCTTTTGCACATTGCTGTACAGCGCAAATTGGCCTTCACACACGTGCATTTTTTCCCGCAAGCTTGAATGCAGCCGCATGAAATGAGAAATAATATTTTTTCTGGAGCTGGTACTCGTTCCATATAAACTGGAGAGAGCGATGAATTCAGTTCTCTCCATCCGCAGTTTCTGGGTTCTAAATTTTATCAGTTTTCATTTTGTAAAAGGCATGCTTTTGCTAAGAAGCACCAATTTTGAGATAAAAGTGCAAATCTAAAAAAGGGAACTTTGAGAGGAGGGGGCTAAGAGGGGGGACGCTGCACCTCTAGAGGCGGAACTTTTCTGTTTCATACAACTACATACCCAATTAGTGTTTTCCCCAAGTTTCAAACCTTTATAAGTTTTTTCTAGATTTTTTCTTGCACTCTGACACACAATGACCTTTTCATTCGAATTCCCTAAAATGTATTGAAAATTTCAAATTTATAACTTTTGATCAATTAAAATACAACTACATATAAAAATTCAATTTAAAGGTAATTGAATACTTTAAAATTTTGTTTTAAACCCATTCCTGTCAAACAGATGGTTGAAGAGCTATAAGGCAAAGTTAGTGGGAAATAGTGATAAAAAGAAGCGTTTTCCAAAAATTTGCGATTTTTTCTAAGACGTATATCTTGAAAGCTTTTGCATCTAGAAAAAAATAACCCATAACAATCTAGTAGGAAATTTCATCAGCTTTTATTTTGTAATTGATATTTTTTTGCAAACACGCACGGTTTTTGAGATAAATGTTTAAATCCAAAAAAAGGACCTTTTTAGGGGGGGCTAAAGGGCAGACGCGGCCCCCCCAGAGGGGAGAACTTTTCTGTTTCGTACAACTACATCCCCAATCAATGTTTTCCTCAAGTTTCAAAGCTTTATAATTATTTCCTAGATTTTGTCGTACTTTGACGCGCAATATAGTTTTCATTCGAATTTGCTAAATTTGTTGAAAATTTAAAATTGCAATAACTTTTGAACATTTAAAGATAAAGTTACAAATAATAACTCATTTTAAAGGTAATTGAATACTCTACAACTTTGTTTTGTTAACAATTGCTATAAAACTGAGGGTTGAAGAGCTATACGACAAAATTTGTTAAAAATCGGAATAAAAAGAAGCGTTTTCCAAAAATTTGCGATTTTGTCTAAAACATATCTCGAAAGCTATTGTATATAGAAAAAAATAACCAATTACAATCTTGTAGGAAATTTTATCAGCTTTCATTTTGTAATTGACATTTTTTTCCTAAGACGAACGGTTTTTGAGATACAAGTGAAAATCTAAAAAAGTGACCTTTTGGGGGGGCAAAGGGGGGACGCGGCACCCCTAGAGGGGGGAACTTTTCTGTTTCATAAAACTACATACCCAATTAGTGTTTTCCCCGAGTTTCAAAAATATATAATTTTTTTCCCCCATTTGCTGTTTTTTGGTCTAATTTGACTGGACTATGTCGTCCGTTGAGTGGTACACATACAACTGGTCGCCTTGCATGGAGAACTGCATTTTGAAAGCGCCTTTGCACCGTACTAGAATACATGGGGATATTCTTCTCCCTGATGCAAGAGTGATCAGCAACAAGTTGCGGCACAGAAATGCCTCTTCAACTTTGCGCCGAAAAAGCTAGAAAACTATCTTCTGCAGGAGTTGCAGCTCGTGGTCGGCTTGGACATGTCTTCTGGGCACATAAGCGTCGGTTTGATATTGATTCCAGAGACTTAAATCCAAGTTTTGGATCACACTACGAGAGACATTAAGACGCCTAGCAGCATCAGCCTGTGGCAAGTCTATTTCCATCCATCCGACCGCCACCTTAACGAATCGGGCAAACGACTTCTCTCAGACCTTACTGCCTATTGTCAATGAGTCTGCTAACAAAAGTTGTATCAACAAAAGTTAACGGGTAATTACGAAAGCCTGATATTTGCATGTTTTTACCTCACACATTTCATGCCTGTTGTTTTCTATTTTAAAAAAAAAGTGGTAGCTATCTTTTTTGCACAAATTTGCATAAAGTTCATTTTTATCATTTACATAAACTATATTACATAAACAAATTTTAGTGTCATTTTTTTTATGGTGAGCTTCGAAAAACATGTTGTTCCTTAACTTTTGGAGGCCACTTCACGAACATTTAAATTTTAAAAATTCTTTTGACTTCAAGACTTTAAAACAAGGAAAATGTTTTTTTTTTTTTTTAATTTAGTCAGAATTACATTTATTAATGAACAAATGCTGCGTTGAAAACTATTTTCTAGTTACTCTCGGCCAGATCTTATAGAAATCTTGACATAACTTTCTCTCTCATTAAAAGAGCGGCTGCTTGTGTCACGCTGTAAAAGCAATTACGAACGTTTGAATACTCTCCGGTTCATTATGCAGTCTTAAATAATCTACAGCAACAGCATAACATTTTTATGCAACTTTATAAGACATTCTTAAACTGTTAGCTCCAAGATAAAAAATGAAGGAGAATAGGGGAAATTTTAAGGAGAGATGAGCAATAGAGAGAGGTAGGTCTCATATCTTTTACATGAATAACTTGGAACAGAAACATTTTTCAAGTGGAGCTTAGCTGCACCATTGCCTTTGACTACAAGTATTAGATTTTAACGTACTTTGCATGAAGTCTTTTTACAGTAAGTTGGACGCTGTTAATAAAATGCTCTGAGAGTTTAAAAACTCTTAAAATAAAATAACATTTATCCATTTTATATCTATACATATGCTCGCGAATTTCAGTCACTACTCGAGCACGGGCGTAGCCAGAAATTTTTCATGGGGGGGGGGGAGTTACGACTACTACAACTCCCATATATGCATACATGTGTGTGATAAGGGAGTAAAGAATATACATTTTGTATGGCAAAAAATTCCTCATGAAGGGGGGGGGGGGTTATGACACCCCTAACCCCCCCCCCTTGTCTACGCCCCTGTACTCGAGAAATAAAGTTTCTGAAAGACTACAAAATTTTGAAGTTCACTCGCAGATCGCAACTTGCATTTTTCTTTGAATTCTTCCTCCCAATTTAGACTATCAACAAAAAGGCAGACTATGTCCAATACTAAACGTACTTTATAAATTAATGTGTACTTATAGACACATACTTTAGAAACAATGTGAGCATGATTCAAGGAGTAAATACTTTTTCTAGTACAGAGAATTTTACATTTTATGACCACATATTTAATATTCACCATCATTTGTTTTAAGATTTTTTAAATCTGTTTAAAATCGAGCATTTTAACTTTTGTATTTCGCTTTTTGCCGGATACAATAGCCTTTTACTGAGTATTTATTTCCAGATTGTACGATAGTCTCCTGCACTAAAAATAATTCTTCCTAGGTCTGCTTGCAATAATTTCGTATTTTTTCCATTGCTTCCCCATAGCTGGCTATCATTTTGGCATACTTTATTCCAATAATTTTTTATGTCATGCACTGAAGTTTTAAAACATAGGATATCTATGCGATTTTATGTTTAGCAGATAAGTTTTTCGAGACTAAGTTTTTACAATGACGACGTTAATCTATTTCGAATTTAAAATAAATAAGCAAGTTCATCATTACAGGAGGGGAGTGAGAATGATGATTTATGTTTGAGATTAGGGTTTTATAAAGGGGTGAGAAACTTTTTTTAGGGGGAGAACAAGTCTACAGAAGACTGTATAAATCGCCTGTACGAGCCGATGCCTCGTACGAGCCCTCGATGACATAGGTAAAATCTTGAATATAAAGGGGAGTTTCTTACGATACTTGTAGGTTATAGCGATCAATGAGTTTGCTTGGCCACATTAGCACTACACAAAGATCACAGCTATGCGTTAGGACTACGGAATTCTATAAGAATGCAAATGTTTTCGCGGTATTTCACAACCCCAGGGTGTCCACCAATGTCAGGAGGCAAAAATAGGATCATATTAGCGTATTTCCAATCCCTCAAGCGTTCTGCCACTTGGCAAAAATAGGTAGGTGCCAACCGCTTTGGGCGACAGAGTTATAGGCCGCGCTTTTGTTAACAGCCGCTGGCCCTTTGCAAGACCTTTGCATCACTGGGTCCAGCCATCGCTGTAGGGGCCCCTCGAAAATATGCTACCGCTGGCACTTTGCGAGTCCCCCAAAAAAATCGCTAGATTTAGACATCGCTGTAGGGGGCCCCTCGAAAATATGCTACCACTGGCCCTTTACCCCTCCCCAAAAAAAACATCATTGGTGGGTCCGGTCATCACTATAGGGGATCCCTCGAAATTGTGCTACGCTGTGCCTTTGCGAGACCCCCAAAACACATCATTGGGTCCAGACATTACTGTAGGGGGCCCCTCGAAAATATGCTACCGCTGGCCCTTCGTGAGACCCAAAAAATTATCACTGTGCCTGGCCATTGCTGTAGTGTGCCCCCTGCAAATATGCTAAACTAAAAACACCAGAGTATCATGTACGTTGGCGTCTTCCGATTTTAGCCGAGTACCAGAACGCTTGGGGGTTTGGAAATGCGCGTATCATTAGTAGCCTCACTGACTTAAACTCGCCAGTTTAGAAGCCATTTTCTTAATTTTAGTTGCCAAAATAGTAGCATTTTGCGTGATTTTGTAGTTAAGATATCAACATACGTCATTTAGTTTCATTTAAGAAAGAACGAATAAAATGATAAATTAAAAACTTCATGCGTTATATAACAGAGCTTATAGTATATTTTTTCATAATACGATTTAAAAAACTGGTTAGAATGTTTGATGAACGACCAGTCTCAACTTTGAAAAGAAAGGGGCGTTGAAAAAAAAAAACAACAAAAAAAAAAAAAACTAAATCTGATTTTCAAATTAATCGCCTGGAGTAAGGTACAAGTAGCCAAAAACTTGAAAATAGTATGAAAATTATTCTTTTATTCAATAAAGTCGCCGTATCTTTAAATTAGTATCAAAAGTCGCCTTTTAGAAGCCGGTGGACACCCTGCAACTCTCATCTCGACGATATATCTCCAAGTTGATGAGTCACTGAATTTCACAGTAACCGATTTAACCCACACAAGTACCGTTTCTTCAACAAATGCTCCAACGGAAAACTTCAGTATAAAAACATAAATACAATAGGAGATTCTGAAAGTGCTTTTCTCATACAAATACAAAAATACTCATACAACATACAAAAATAAATTAAAACTCAGATACGAATCGAAAAGACAAAAAAATTCTGACTAAAACGAGGTCATCTGAAAATCTTTAATTCTTCTCAATTTAGAATCATAAAATGAGGGATAGAAAAAAAAAAAAAAAAAAAAAAAAAAAAGTGTCCGGGAGAAGGATCCCCTTCCTGACCTCACAAACCGAACAGGTGGAAAAAAAGAGGGGGAAAAAATCAAGGATCCACACACACACAAACGTGTGACTTGTAACAGCCTCTATATTAGCAATTACAGTGCGACAGATCGAGTGCAAAGCAGAAAAAAATTACATCGCTGTTATGGTGCAGCTGTTTGTGTCACGCTGCGGAAAGCAATTTTACGAATCGTCGAGTCTTTCGTTTGGTCATAACTAGGCTTGCCAGATTTCTGAAATATTAAACCGGGACACCGGAATGCCCCCAGTGTCATGGGGATTCAAGGACACATTTGCCCGACCTGTGGCTGAGCGCGTTTGCGCTCTCAATTGGGAGACGGAAGATACCAGGTTCAAAGCCAGGTCGAGTCCGCCGACCTAACCGTTCGGAGTTTCCCATGGTTTTCTACGAAACTTCGCGTAAATACGGGTTAGGATCCCTTAGAAAGTCCATCACGGAGGGAAATCTCCTCCTCTCGGTCCAGATTCCTGGCCGTAACACTACATTTAAATTTTCCCCCCCTCAAGGGTACACTATTTTGGCGGGTTTTTGGAGTGTATTAGAGGATAGTTTATTCTCAATGCTATGAATAAATGGTTACTGATTAAGAACCTGAACCAGGGGTATTAATAAATTACACAAGCATATAAATTTAAACATTTCTTACATGTTAATATTTATAAGTTGCTTAAGTAAAAAGAAACACTTTGAATGAGGAATAAAAATTTGAACAATACTTATTAGCACACCACTCTTCGATAGTTCTCACTTTTTATACAGTACAGTGAAACAAATGACAAAGTAATTATCCTTAAAAATCCTTCACAGTTAACTATTTTTAGACTTTTTTGATCATCTATAATCAAATTTAATTTTTACCGGGACGTGAAGTAAACCGGCCGGGACACCGGGATCTTGTCTGCAAACTGTGACTGTCCCGGTCAAACCGGGACGTCTGGCAAGCGTAGCCATAACAGTATTCCAGAATAAATGCAGCGTTCAGCTTAGTCGTCCAATTCATTGATTTACTCAGTTCAGTGCCTATGTCTGCTCTACGGGGAATTAATTTAAATTTAATGTTAAAAAAAATTAATTTCACAGGAGAAGATAACATAAAATACCATCTGAGTCAATGTGAAAACCGGTTAAAGATGATTTAATTCGGTTCTCGGAAAAACGTTTTAAAGAAAAGATAACATCAGTTGCTATTAAAGTAATGTGGAAATATTACCTGGGTAACCATCAGGTAACACACTTAGCCGACAGATAATCTGAATAGTCGTAACCCTTAAAAAAAAAAATAAAAAAAAAAAAAAACAGCACTTTTCAAATATGTGCGACATGTAAGTCAAAAAAAAGAAAGCATGGCCGTATTGGAGGTGAGCCGGGAATCCCTTCAAAAAAAAATAACTATCCGTATAAACGAGAAAAATGTATCAGGCTGGTTACAGAAATTTAGAAAAAAAGTTCCCCGATTTTTTCCTGATCGTTGCACACCCAACAACGATCAAAGTTAAAGTGACAGTAGAAAACTGCAGAGTTTAATAAGGGAACAGAGTGTCACAATACACTAAGAGGATGGAATTTCATGGTTAAAGGATAATCAATCCACTAAGAATAACGAATCGTCCCTTTTTAATGACTCGTTTCTGGATCGCCCAGATACAGAAGTTTTGACCCAAAACATGTGTTTCATATTCGCATTTATATGTCTGATTGATTCACATGTCTATATGTATTGGCGTACACTGACATGGCATGTAACCTTAGAAGGGGGGACAAAATGTTTCCTAATATATAAAATAACATTTTCAAATAGGTTACAGCTGAATTTTCTTAAATTTTAGGGGGACAATTGCCCTCTCTTGCCCTTAGTAAGTAAAGCCTATGGCTATATGATTCGTATGACTGGTTTCTTGTAATACGATCCATACCTTAGTACGAGTCCGAATAACTGCGATTATAGATTCATAGTACCCAGATCACTTGAGTCTAGAATCCTTAGTGCAGGGGTTCCCAAACTTTTTTTCCCCGCGGCACCCTTGTCAGGCTAAAAGCATTTCGCGGCACCCTTGTCAGGCTAAACACATTTCGCGGAACCCTTTTCAGGCTAAAAACTTTCGTGACAGATTTCCTTTAAAGCAATATGAATATGAAGGTTAGAATATTCTAACCTTCATATTCAGTTTGGATGCATTTTACGTTATTTTTTTGTTTGTTTGTTTATAGGGCTAACTATCAAGAAAGTACTCTCTCTTGGGAAAGGGATATAGAATTTTGACAACCTATAAAAGAGAGGCTACAGGACAGTCTTGAACTTGACTTGAAATATTTTTGTTTGAGCCCACTTAGTGATCGGCTTGGCTCACTTTCTTGGGGATACCGGTTCAGAGGTAATTATTTGATTATACTCCACCAAAACACTTTTCTTGATTATCTCCACGGCACCTCTGACATACGCTCGTGGCACCTAGGGTGCCGCGGCACCCAGTTTGGGAACTTCTGCCTTAGTGTCTGCAGCAGTCGAATATTGCATAATCCAGAACGAATCTATGACCTACGAATTAGATCATTTGCAATGGATACCTTCACATGTGAATTTCCATGGGAATGAAATGGCCGATAATCTTGCTAAGGAGGGTTACAGGATTTCAACAACTCCCTCTTCGGTACTTACTTTTCTGGAATTATACTCCAGAGAAAAGTCAAAAAAATCACGAAGGAGTGGAAAACAACCCTTCCCACAACTGCCGGGTTCGTCCCTTGACCTCCCGTGTGACAGACGTACCCAAACTGTGCTTTCAAGACTTGCTAGCAGTCACATCAAGTGCCTCACTTTCAACGAGGGCAGGAAAACCTTCGCCACCTGCACCAACTGCCAAAATCTTCAGGCTTCTCCCGAGTCCTGAACACCTTTTGGAATGCATGGGACTCTCTAAGGAGGATCTTTTTAGTAATCCTCTTTTTGTCTTCGACTACCTAGCAGTCAACGAACTCGTGGATCTTGTCTGACTTCGTCAGACAAGGAGGATAAGCAATAACAGCAACAACACGAATTAGATGCTGATCCACAACTAAATATGAAGGTCTCGTTCACAAGACAAAAACGAAAGTTCCTTGATTTTTGGATATTTTTACAAAATTCCTTGATATTTTCATGACTTTTCCAGATGGATAAAGTACCCTGATTTTTCCATGATTTCCGGGATCTGTCGCCATTCTGTGTATCAGTTTAATTTAGAGGTATCTTTTAATGACTTTCCAGTGAACTAAATAAAGTACAGAGATCAAGTGGAGCAGACTAAAATTATAGCGGGAAGCAGCAACAAAAATGAAAAACGTTATACAGATGATAAAGCAACAGATAATATTTTATATGAACTTTCAAATTAAGATAAATCAGCAGCAAATGGCGTTTAGGCATGATGTACCCTCAAGGCAACCAAGACAACTTTGATAATATCTATCATCCAACGGTCCATTTTGTAAAATAAGGGATCTATTTTTTGTTCTGTATAAAACAGTTTTAATACTCTATACGTATGATCCAATGCCACCAAACAGCAATAATAAAATGAAAACCTTGTTATTAATTTTATTCGTAATTGAACACTGTACATGCATTAGAAACACTTTTTGTTCTGTGTAAATTTTAACCAAATAAATTACATTGAGTATCATTTGTTTTGTGTTGGTTTTTCATTTAAAGGCGATATTTAAAAAATAAACATCAGTAGACCTTAATGGTAGTTAAGACAAGAAGTTCGTGACATAAAAAAACACTTCAGCTATTGTTTTTTTTTATAATCAGTGCGGTTTATTAACATCAAGCCTTCCTTGTCTTAAATAGAGAGCTATAAAATTGGATGATTTCTGAACACATGGATACATGGTACATGAATTTCCATATTTGACAGAGATCAAGGGAATAGCCTTTCATTTTCCATGGATTAGATATCCTTAGACATCTTGCAGTGATCGAATGATTTTCATTCCCCCCCCCCCTTGCCCATTCATGGATGGAGCGCTATGATATCGGCCACATGGAATCGGTCCAACTGCTCTGAAAGCAACGAGCAAACTATTTCCATATTTCGATGACATACAATTTATCTTCTTTTCAGATACCCGACTTTAAATGGGGCACAGACCTTTTTGGATATAATGAGATCAAAAGGAGCTAGTACCCGTTCCTAATAATTTATAAAAATAGATTGCTTGAATTTAATTCATCAGCAGTCTAATTTAAACTATCAATATTTTCAAAGGCAAAGGCGAGGAATTTTTTTTTTTTTTTTAATCAAGCTCTAAGGTTATTTATAACTGGCTTTTCCATTTGTAGTTCTTTGAAAGTAATCATCAGAATTTTGCGACTTAATGTATATGAATTACTATCGCTAAATAAATCAAGAGATTATCTTTCGTTTCCCCAAACCCCTATGATAGAAATGATACACATTCAATTTTATATAAATGTTCAATCTCGACTGACAGCAGATTACCTGCTAGTTTACGATAATACAGATATAACTTTGTGTTAAGATTCAGTTAAACACATTCATAATCAATTCCGGATCAATTCAAGGATCCGGACTTTGATCCAGAAGGAGGGCCGCACCTTCCACTACCCTCAAACACCAAGAAAGGATTATTATTACACCATATACAATGGGCTTTCTAATAATGACGATATATTTCGTGCAATTCTGAGTGGCATTCACGCTTTATAACACACCCTTTTAGCTCCGAAAAGAATTTCTCCATATGTCACCTTTATACTGACAATCAGTGGCGTAGTCAAGGGGGGGGGGGTTATGGGGTCATAACCCCCCTCATGAGGAATTTTTTGCCATACAAAATGTATATTCTTCACTCCCTTATCACACACATGTATGCATATGTGAGTTGCAGTAGTCGTCACCCCCCACCCGCATGACAATTTTCTGGCTACGCCCCTGCTGACAATACATTATTGTAAGTACTAGTTCTTGTTGTAGCACCATACCGGAAGATCTGAAACGAATTACTTCATTTTCAAACAAGTACGTTTACTTTTAATATTGCTAGCCAATGCATGTTGAGTAAATGAGAATGTTTTCGGAGCCTATAGTGAATTTTAGACCTCTGCAGGCGCGTCGAGCAGAAAAATTCCATTTGGAAGCACCTTAGGAGCACAAAAATTTTAGCTTCCGCGAGGAAAACTAAGATTTGGGATCAGAATTAACATGATTTTGGAGCATAAAATTGGAGATTTCACCGTGTTGACTCTAGAAAAAAGGGCCGCCTGGGGGGAAATTTCAAAAAGGGCACCCTGTTCTCAAAAAGGGCACTTTGGGGTTCCACGAGAATGTACAGGTAGATAACATAGCTAGAAACTGGTTTGAAACTATCTGATCCCCGAAAATTTAGCATGTAGAGTTGTAATATGTGTTCTGACTTACAATGCATAGTTAGATTTTTTACAGTTTGTCTTTAGTTTCCCACCCCCTTCTTTTGGAGAAAATATGCTGTAGAAGTAAGTGTAAGTGAAATAGGAAAAAGGATTTGTTGATAATATTTTGCTCTAAACATGACATAAATATGTGAATTAAATCTGTACATAATTAGAAGTTTTTGATTAAAAAAAAAGAAGTTTTAATCTAAGTAATTTTGAATTTTCTGCTTAATTTTTTTTTCTCTCAAAATTACATGATGTAGATGTTTATTATTTATAAGAATAGTACATTTATTGAAGAAGGTTTCAGAAATTTTAAGCCAGACATGATTTGTTAGGCAGTAGGGGGAAGGCAGAGAGACTGTTAATTTTTGTTCCTCAATTTTATCACACTATCACGACTGGACCACAATTACTGGATCACATTCATATATGATATTTCACCTATATTGGTACAAACTTTTAAACAAAAAAGGACTGTCAGTGTAAGTGGATTAGGATAGATGTGTTTAGCATGTAATAAAATAATAAAATTTCTGCAGTGCAGGATGTATAAAATTTAATAATATAAATCATAATTTTATTTAAATTCTTTTGTTTGCAATAATTATTGAATGATTACCAAGTAAAGATTTTTAAAGTTACTTAATATAAACCTTTATTACTATTAGACATTATTTGGAATTGCATCAAACAATTCAACTCATCCATCAATTGATAACTATAGAAATTGGGAAAATTGAATTCAGAACACAGAAGATTGCTAGAATAAATGACATAGTCATGCAAATTTAGTATTACATCCAATGGTTGGAATGTACACAACACCATATCAAATCACTGAAATATATTTGTTCTTCCTCTTTCACTTCTAACTTAATGTTTGCTCATTCATGAAAAGTGAATACAAGATTTTTAAAAAGCACCTTTCTTTAAAATAAATAAAAATAATTACTACATGTAAGTTTTTTAGCAGGTATAAAATAAATATTTTTTTAACTCACAGAATTGTCCAAAGGTGTGGAATACAGTTTAACATATTTTAAATAATGTATTTTTCATAAAGCTTTATTTTTAATTTTTTGTAACATACTTAAAAAGGTCTGTTTAAAAATTTTCTTTCTTAAACCTTGCTTTAATCTTTTGAAAATGAAAAAAGCATAAATATTTTATTTTAACTATCAAATGTTTTTAATCAGCTTAAAATAATTAAAATAATAAAAATAATTAACATCCTTTTCCCAGAAGTACTCAAACAAATTATATATTAAAAAACCTTCCAGAATTATTTCGATTTTTTTTTTTTTTTTTAGTTTTTAAAAGCTGAAAATAAGCTTAAATTGATGACAGTTTGTTTTATGAATAACCTAGCTGTTAACTTATGACACAGTTTGCTTTCTTAAGACATCCTTTCCCAGAACTAGTTATCTTTTGCTTTTAATATTTTTTCTTCATTCATTAAAATGTTGAGAATTAAAAAAAAGAAACAGAAAATATATAATATGAATATTTAGAATACCAAATCTTCTCAATAGTCTGATTTACTAAATTCTGCAGTTACTCTAATTTTATATAATTAAAACTGTGGCGTAATAAGAGGGGGGGCGCCCGGGTGGCAAGATATATAAAAAAAAAATGGTGGCCGGCAGGACACTTAAAAATAATATGGTGGAAAACTACAGGACCGAAATGGGGGCAGAATGCTGAAACTTAGAATGAATGGGGTGGCAAACTGAAGGACCGCACCGGGCGCCAATAACACTAGCGATACACTGCTAAAGCAAAAGATCATTATTATGCCGCTTTTTTGGCAAAAGTATAATGTCTTTCAATTGCTTTATTCGCAAAACGTCGCAAATCGCACGTTTTTTAGATCGATTTGAGTGGATAAATCCACTGAACATAGTAGACGCCGGAAGTGTTGAAGTGCGGCCGCGCGACTGTCGGTCTGGAGTTTTTGTCGGTTTCATCAAATGTAACGTCAATACACGTTAGAACTCTAAAAAGTCATCCAAACAAGGCACCCCTCTTAGGAGATATCCCTTGTCTAGGCGCTTGCCATAACAAACAAGCAAATCCCGCAAACTTTTCGAAACGCAAAACGTCGTTTTGCTATGGCATACTTTCTGTATCGTCTTTAATTATGTATGGTTAGTAAATAGCTGTTATACATTAAGAATAATATGTACTAAGAAAGCCGATTAAAAAGAGGAAATCGTTTAGGGGGAAATTAAAAAAAAACTCGCTAGTGCGCAAAAGTATTAATAACATAAAGAGCAATAACTATATACAGCTGGCGACGAACTCTGGAATAATGATTGTTTGATAATTCGCAACTACTTATTTATCAAACGTAGCTACCCATATTTGAGGATTGACAGATGGAATCGCAAATTTTTAGATAACTTAAGAAAATTTTAATTTTCCCAACCGTATTTTCTTCCCCCAACTCCTAAGTGAAATGCCCAGGTAGTTTTGCCCGGCCGATCGGGCTTCTCATTGAGTCAGCAAAAACAAAACATACTAGAGAGGCCCCTTTTCGGGTTACTCGGTTCGCGCAAATGCAAAGACAATGAAAAAGGCAGTAACAGTATTTCGATCAGAAAGAATATAATATTTGAAAAAGGCATTTGTGGGAAAGATCCGATTTCATAGACGGTTTTCGTGAAAGGACCGCTTTCAATCGAACCTATTTTTATGGAGTTATCGTACTCAATCGTATTTCTGAGAAGGAGCCGTTTTAATTAACGTATTTTCGTGATGGGCCGCAAATGGTATGTAAGAAATAAAAAGTGGTGATTGCTGACTAATAATAATTAAAATTTAAAAGCAGGAGGGCGCATAAAGAAGAGAAATAGGGCCGCCGGGAGCTAAAAAGACGATAAAAGGGCCGCTGGGCGCTGCGCCCTGCAAAATCAATCTAGAGTCAACACTTACAATAAATGCAGATAAGAAAAGCAAAGTTTGCAAGTGTGGCAAAAAATTAACAAAGAGTCAAAATGACGTATTCGGCGCAGCTCGGCGCAAGATTTGCGTTTCGGCGCAGCTGGGCGCAATCGGCGCAGAATTAACATCCCTGCATATTTGTGCACATATATATATAACTTTATACAGTTCGAAAACTTTAAACATTTATGTTTAATGTACTTACATTAAATGCATTAAGAGTAAAAGGTTAATGTACTTTTTTTTTTAAATCGATTCTTAAAAGGGAGTAATAAAGGTTCTCAACCATCACCATGTTTATCTTACTATCGATTTCAATTAGAAAACCGCAATTTAATATTGTAGCTATTCTTAAGGCTGATGTACAGTTTCCACGTCTTCCATATAAGTACAGTCAATTCCGGATATAGTGAACTTTCGGCTATAGTGAAGGCATTTTATTAGTCGCATCCGTCAGAAATGTTCATTGCATTTTTCGGTTTTAGTGAACCACGACTTCGATTAGAGTAAACTTAAAAAATTCTGGACGGCTAGAGTGATGTTATTCGATTCGTACGAACAGCGTTTCTTTTGTGTTCGAATACAGAAAGAGATTATATCAAGCACCTGTTCCGAAATACAGGTGAATTGCCAGTGTCTAGGCTAACATACTTATGCTAAACAAGAGGGAGGAAAGGGGGGGGGGCACAGTTGTTTTTATTGCTGTAATGCATTCTAAACTTATTCTAAAAATATTCACTAGCATTCTAAAAATATTCACCAACAAAAGCCGGGTATTTTTGAAAGTGAACAAAAAGCAGAAATTTCGCTCTTGTCCTTGGAGGTTTTCATATTCCATTCCCAATGCAATATCCTAAGTTGAAAGCGACAGCACTTTCTGCCAACTGAATGGAATGTACATTATTTTCGTAAATGGGTTTAATTATGTTTCCTTTACTTAATAAAACATTCAGCATTTGTAAAGTACAATTTTATAATATAAAATACATTTTTCTGGGTTTGTATAAAGTTTTAATGTTCAACATGGGGGGAAACATCCGTTTTAGTGAACTTTGGATGTAGTGAACGAAATTTCCCCCGAAAATTTGAATATAGTGAACTAGTCCCCAGAAGTTCAGTATAACCGGAGTTGACTGTATAATTGAAGGCGTCCACTTCAAGATTCTTCGACGGGAAACGCGAATTCTCCTTTAATCGTGACACGGATTTGAAACTATGGATGATCTACAATTGCCTTTCGTAAACGGACAATCTTGTAGTTTAAAAAAAAGTTTTAAAACTAATGCGAAAAATGTCCCTTGTCCCCTGCAATCATGCTTCTTTTGCTGGATATTGCTCACCAGCTTTTAGGCTTTAGTTAAAACATAAAGAAGCGGATCTTCAGAAATTTGACTTCTAAGATGGTATAAGGGGATAGTGAAAATAGGTTTCTCCAGCGTATATCTCAGCAACAATTTTAACGAGAAGCTTGAAATTAAACATAAAAAGGCTCCTCCTTCTGCCTCAATTGCAAATCAGATAATATAATACATCATCGTTAATAAAAAAAACAAAAAGTTCTGGCACGTGCAAAAGTGTTAGCATGATAAAATACAGACGTTCTGGTCAGTTACTTATGACAATAGATTGATAATGCTTAAAAAACAATACTCCACAATCAATCCTACGCAACAAATTACTTTGTAGGGATGTATGCATCCATCCTTTGCGTTTTTTTATTTCACATTAAAATTTTTTATTCTACGTAACAGAATTAATACCAGCACTTGCAATATAAACGCAATATACACTGAAGAAAAATATGCCACTGGCATCTAGACAATAATTGGTGGAACTAGAATTTAGAATCTATGTACTCCCTATAAATACTAGATCATAGAACGAGACACTTCTGAACCCACTTACCAAATTTTTAGGTCTTTCCTCTATAAGCTAGTGCTCGTATCTAGATGAAAGTATCTGTAAATCGATGTGCACACTACCAGGTAGATCAAAAACGGTAATTCTAGTGCATGAGTGTACCGAACGATAATTTCTCGTTACACAAACTAGTCGTTCTACTGTGATTAGCTAGTATACTACGGACTAAAAATTTATGACCATTTCGTCTAAACCAATTGTGTGTATCATCTACATGCATAATTCTAAGATCTATTCTTTTGGTTTTGGGACACAAAAAACTTTTTTGTGTCTATTCGTTCTACATGAGAGCGGTGTTTTTTTTTTTTTTTTTTTCTCTCTCTCTCCGTGTACCTGAAATTTGTAAGGGCCTTTAATTTTATTTAGCATGTGCATGCTACCTCAAAGTAAAATGTGACGCAACTAATGAGAAATTAAAATCTTCCACAATATTAATAACACACCTTTTTTTTCCTTTTTATCCAATTTAGTTTGCTAACAAATAACATCAAATATCGCCATAAAACACTATCAATGATTAGTCAACAGTTTGGGCCACATTTTCTCTTCTGTCTATTATATGACTATGTTGTTTCATTTCAAAAGTATAAAACAATTTATAGTATCGATTCCTCAGCCTCTCCCCCCCCCCCCCCATTTGCTTTAATATTTAGAAAGTTTAGAGCAAATGTTTACAGTTTAACAAATATGCTTAAAAATATTTGGACTAAAGAAAATTTCAAATTCAGCAAGTCGTCAATAGTTAGAAAACAAGCGAGGTTCAGATAATTAGTTAACTAAACAGTGTTTTATAGAGTGAAAACTGTTATAAAGAATTCACTGTTGTCAAATTCACCCGACGGTAAAATATATGACATGAATATATGAAGATACAAATTATTCAACATTTAGGCAATTCTAAAAAGTATTTGTTAGCTGGCGTCAAATTTGCGAGATTCTTTCTAGCTGAAATTAAAACTATTCCAATCACGTGAAAAACCGCTGAAGTTTCAGTCCCAAACAAACAGTTTCCTTTCTTTCTCCATTCCAAAACTGACTTAAAAAAAAAAAAAAAACATTTCACAGAATTCATCTCAGCAAAAACGAGAAGTTCTCAAAAGCTCAATTCCAAAATCTGCCGCCACCTGTTGAAAAGGGGCTACACAAAAGAACAGGGCGAGGAAAAGAGGGTCGAAAAAAAACTTCGTAAATAGAAGGCCGATCGCAACTTACTTGTCGATGGTGGTGATCCTTGATGTCAATATGATGCGGCCTGGCTGCCCGGGTCACGGCAACATCGACGGTTATGTGGCTAACGAACGTTGTCATGCCGATTAATTCTTGGGGCATCCAACAGGACTCTAATATAAACAAAGACTACCAACAAACACGGATAAGACGCTAGACTACAGCCGATGTTTGGGGAATAAAAGGGGAAGAAATCCTGCTCTTCGGTATAGCGTCCTCCTCCGGAATGTAACGTCGGGCTGAAAGGGGGGAGGGAACGGGGCGACCCGCGCCAAGCATCCGAATCAGTGCGCAAGAGCAGGCGAAGAGAACCAATATGCGAAAAGGGGGACCCGGGTCGCCATGGAAACGCCCCAGCCGCCCCCATTCCTCGGGATGGTGATGCTCTCTTTTTGATCCTGGAAGGGAAGCGATTAGGGGCAAAACAAAGTAGAGGGTCGTACGCCGCCCCCCCCGAGATCGATTAGGGCGCTGATGGGGCGCGCCCCAACTCGCATCGTTCTCTTCCCCCTCTTGAAAAATACCTAGAACACAGCCAGACAATAAGAAAACTTTCTCAGAAATGTGTAACCAAAATTTCTGGCCTATTTGTATTCCCCGCGAGAATAATTTTCTTGTATTTAGCACTTTTCAGGGGGGCTGATTTGTAAATCAGCGACACACCATGCCTCCATTAACGTGTCTGGAGCATCTCTCCTGTTTTTCTCCTCTTTATTCGAAATGCGTGGTTCTTTTTTTTAATCCGTTGCGCGCATTATTTACGAACATACTAAATGCTGATGCGAGCCCCTAAACTTTAGTTTAAATTAAAATTGTGAATTTTAAATTTTTGTAGCTAATACAAGCATTCACAACACATTGTAGGAATGGAAGCATCGACAATTTTGCGACATATCAAAGGGAAATAAGTTCGCCTATTCCTGTGTACATACACCAATACACGACTCGACAGAACAGTTAACATACACTGGTGAAATAAATTAAGAGAATTTGCATATTTTACCGAATTTCATGAAAAGAACTGATCACCATGTAAAACCATTGCTTCTAGACAAAAATGCAAATCTTGTACGCCAAAAGCGTACAAATGTGTTTTCCTGTATTAGAATTACGCAATAGCCTAATATTACTCAATTACTTTTCTAGTATGCAATCAAAATTCAAGTTTGATCTACATCATTCCGGAGATGGTTTCCTCTGGAACCTTCTCGGGTTCTCGGCATGAGCTATAAAAGATCGGAGCATGGCTATAAAGCGCGTTGCCTCAGAGCAGTTCGGTTTGCTGTTGACTGCCATGAGAAGCAGACATCTGCTCTGATAGATCATAAGGCTCTTCTGTATTGGCGCTTATAGAAGCAATATTTTGCTTGTTTTGAGAAGCTTGCTTTTGAAAGCTGTGTGCGAATTCTTTATTGCTGTATGCTGACGGAATGTTTATGATTTCCCTAGTGAATTTTCCTTAATTTTAGCTTGTGGAATTTTTTTTTGTGTGTGTGAAATACAGCATCTGTGAGAGCTTCTGTTCTAAGCGGACTGTTATAAGCAAGTTACTCGGCGTTAGTGCCAGTGAATTTTGTACAGCAGATTGTTTGACGAAGTTCAAGAAGCAATAAAATTTGTGTTCCATCCTGGCAAGTGGACTGTTTACTGGAACTTTCCACATACACTTGACTTTAGAACGACGAACCCGAAAATTAAGCACAGTTTTCTGCAACAATACACATACATAGGAGTAGGAGCGTTTTAAAAATATAGTACTGAATTCTTTTATGAAATATTATTTTCACAAACTCTTAATAAATGTGTATTTGTTTATATAATGCAGAAATATAAAATATGAATATGGAACATAAGAATACATCTTTCACTGTAAAATCTACATTTATAACACTTAAAGTAAGTACCCTTAAAAAGAGCGGAATATTCAATATTAATTTGTAATTCTACACTGTATAAACAAATACTCTTATAGTAAGCTATGAAAGAAAAAACTGCATAAAAGAACTCAAATACTACGTTTTCAAAACGCTCCTTCTTCAATGTATAGGCGCAATACTTTTTAACGTTTTCAAAAATAGCTCAACAATGGAAGCTAACAGGTTAAAAGCAGGCCCTGATTACCACAGGGGAAGTGGGGTACGTGCTCCTGGATGAGATTTTTGAGGGTCCCCAAACATTTACAGAAAGTTGTTTTGAATTTATTTTGAGTTTCCCGTTTTAAGATATTAATGTTTACTTTTTCAATTATGAATTTTAAGTTATTTCCAATAACATTTCTATTTTTAATTTCACTTACTCCATCGCCAGATTCTTTTCATAATTATTATTATTCAAAGAATCGTCCGATGGAATAAATGAAATTATAAATAGAAATATTGTTGGAAATAACAAAACATTATTATTATTATTATTCAAATTAAACTATTATTATTCAATTTTTTTCCAATTACTGCAATGCTCCTCAGTCCGGCGAACTCAGAGGAAAAAGAGGTTATTAGTTCTGCCTTAAAACTATACGGAACTACCTCATGGTCAGAGATGGGCTTTTTTTGTCCCTGGCCCACGAAGGTTAAAAAACGCAGGATGGCTTCCTCCAAAGCGTAATCAGAGTGAAGACCTTGATTGACTCTAGACATCCTCCCAGAATCATTCCTCCCACCCTCTAAACCCTTTAGAATTTCAAGATATTCCATTTCGCTTGGATCTTACCAAGCATGTTCTGAAGTTGGAGAGTTGCACCGAAGTTCTTTTTTCAGTAGCGAAGGAGACAATTCATACTCGCTACCCCAGTAAAAACGTCGTGGATTTTCACAGACGGCTCTAAAAGTTCTACGAACCAAAGAGCTGGAGCTGGCATTTACAGCGAAGTCTTTTCCCACTACATACCTCTGGGAATGTTTGATTTTCCCTTTAATGGAGAGGTAAGGGCAATCCGTGATTCGCTTAAGCTTCTAAAAATGCCCCTTTCTGATTTCACCCAGGCAGTAATGCTATCGGACTCCTAAGCCGTCATTTTGGCTATTGTTAACTTCGACCAAACACCTACTTCGAAAGCCGTTAAGGACTGTCGGCTCCTTCTGTGGGACTTGCTGGGGTTCAAGAAAATAGTGCTCAAGTGGATTCCGTCCCATTGCGGGATAGCATGGTAACGAACTGGCAGATGAACAAGCAAAAAAAAGCCACCAATGTTATTCAAGCCTCGTGCAGACCAGTTGATTATAAATCAGCTGTACATTTTATAAATATAAAATTTAAACACCTCCAAAGGCTTGAGCTGGTAGATTTGGCCAAGGGTAATCCCTGGAACCTCTCCATCCTCCAGTTACCTGAACGCCCAAGAGACCATGCGGTCCCGACTTTTAAACTAGTAACGGGGCATGACTGTCTCGCTGCTTACCTTCACTGAATCAACGTCATGAGTAGCCCCTTGTAATCATCCTTGTTGTCATCTCTGCAGCAATGCCGAGCTGATAGTTGATGAACACCTTCTGGAGTGTCCTGCGCTTCATGCCTCCTCTATAACCTCTCGTTATTGGAAAGCTATTGTTTGCGATTTAATACTGTGTTTTTGTTAATATACCTTTTTGTGTTTTTTGTCGGCCAAGGATAATGTCTTAAATTATTCAAATTTAAATTTTAGTAGTACATTTTGTTTTTTTTTATTTCCTTAAATGGCCTGTGGATTTTAATAACATTCCTCAGGAAGTAATAACCATACAAATGTGATAGTGAAATACGTAAGATTCCATTTTTAATCCACCTGAAAAACATTTATCAATCTTTTATTTGAAATCTTTACTTTTAGTGAGAAAAATGTTAGGTTTATCTATTTAAAAAAAATTTAATCTTAATTTTGAATTAAACTTATTTTTCATTTTTGCACTAAAAATTCTCTTTATTTCACATATTGTATACAAAATATTCATATCGTTTACTTGGGAAGGTAAGAAAACAAAATGTGGGGAGCTCCAATTTAGATTTCTGCCCGAGGTCTCGATTTGTCTTAATCGGGTCGTTCAAAACGTAGTTAACATTTTTTAAATCATCGCGCTAAAAATTGAATTCCCCATTTTTCTTAGACTGACCATTCGGACTGGGCAATTAACGGGGCAGGAGTGGCTTACAACCTATCTCAAAAAAATTTAAGACGCCTCAAATTCACAGCACCCGTATATGTATTGTACTTGTGTAAGAAACAGCAGATATTATTATTTAAGAATTGCAATACTATATAAAACGGAAGATTTAAATAAAACGAAGGATTGTGGCAAAAAGTTGGTAAATGTGTTAAAAATCACATAAGGGTAATTGCACTTTAATGTGCATGAAAAATGTTTTGGAAAATGTCAGAATACAAGGAACAAGAAGATAAATTATCAGCTAGATTAAACGAAACTAACTTGTTGCAGCAACACAGAAAGTCTAGATAACCGTAACATCAAATTAATAATCCAGGCTTAGAAAAAGAACACTGTCAAACACAGCTTTTAAGTTTAAAAAAAAAAAAAAAAAAACTGTCTTCAAGTCAGTGCTAAAGATTAGCAATACAAAGAAAATATTTATGGTCTAGCATAAACTTAAACGCCAAGCCAGTAATTCGTTATTTGCTTCAGAAATATCGATGAATGTAACTTTAAAATGAATTCACTTTACAAGAAAATTTGAAGGCACTTTTTAAAGTACTATTGACGTAGAACTAAGAAAAATTAACGTGAAAACGTTAACTATTCGAAGGCGAAATTCATTTTACAGAGAGTTAGTTCCAAATTCCAATAACTTGTTTTAGAGAACTGTGCCAAGCACTGAAAAATACAAATTGCTATTCAAAGTGCGACTGCCAACATTCTACTAACTCCAAATTCATTTGGTAACACAAAAGCCGACATCAACGTCATTAATTACTAGCACATTCTTTTGCTCACAAAGATGAAACACGTGGTAGCTGAAAATTCCACAAAGATAATAGCCCGGGACTAACATTATATTCAGCAATCTATTTAATACAAATTGAAGGCCAATGAATTCTTATCTAATGAATTGTAAAACAATGAATGAATTCTTATCTAATGAAAAGTAAAACCTATTTTGTTTTACAAAACAAACGTGTTGTTAAAATGAGCAAATTCTGCAATAAGCCGACTTTTCTTCTTTTTTCAGTCTTAGCTATAAATAATGTATGGGATTTATTTATTTATTTATTTAACTTTCAAATTTTTAGATTCTGCTTTATATTGCAATAATAAATATAGATTTAGAAGCAGCGAAATGAAACATAAATTAACCTTACAGGTTTTCTGAAATTAATTACCAATTTAACAAAAGTACCCAAATCCTCAAATGTGTCGTGTGCTGCAATATTGTAAGACAGCGTTTCTCAACCTGTAGGGCGCGACCCCCAAGGATCGCGCCCCCCAAAAAGCGCGACCCCCAAAATCAGGGGCGCAGCGCGTTTGCAGGGGGGGGGGGCGCGAGAAAAACCAAAGAGCAAGGAGTGATGCATGTCTTTAAAAAAATCAGCTTATTTATTCTCATTTTTACTCAAAAAATATCCATTTTCGCTTAAAATGTTCAAACTTTACTGATAACATTTTTTGCAGAAAATTCGACTAAATGTTTATTGAAGATTAAAAAACTGAATGTATGCTGAAAAATGTGAGGGCGGGCGCCACCGTAAGTTAGCCTTTGTTGGGGGGCACGACTTTAAAAAGGTTGAGAACCACTGTTGTAAGAGAAAGAGCCCTCTTCTTTCCCGTCTCTTAAAAAAGGAGGGGAGGGGGTGGACTGTACGATTGGCCTAATTTAACATGAAGCTTAGTCGGTTTCGGTTTTGTAAAGGTTGTAATATTTGAAATATAGTAACAAAGACGGCAAAGAAAGAAAAAAGTCTTCTTGTAATTTTAAAAAATGAAAAATTTCGCACTGGTTGGTCACTTTAAATTGTGTCCACATATTTATTATTATTTAGCCCGTACAGACTTAGCCAGCGATGACAAAGAAATGCAACATGGCAAGGTCAGATTTAACTCATTAGTATTGTTAACTCATGTTCTCTATTGAATTTTCTACCCGCTTTCGTAGTATTTTAAGATGAACTGTAAACAAAATCAGGTAAAATAAAAAAAATCTTGCAAAGTTATGTTACGCTTTTAAAATAGTAATGAATACGTTCTATCTTCCATGAAATAAGCGATTCTTTAAACTAATTATCCTGGTACAAAACCTCACCAAAAGAATTAGGCTTACAAGTATTTTATGCAACGTTATTAATATATTCCTGTTTCCTCCAAAAACTGCACAAACATCTCCATCTAGAGAGAAATAGCCTTACCAAAATTTTTTGGAAATTTGATCGACAGTTTGAAATGATATCCATATAGCAGAGAAAGGGTATAGGAAATGTTCGGAGCAAAAAAACTTAAGAGTTCTTTAGAAAGGTATATTAATTTATCAAGAAACATAACTATACAGGGTGTCCCATAATGATTGGGACAAACATTAAGGGGAGAAAGCCTTTCATAAGGATTCAGAATAACATAGCAATGTGAGGTCGGAAACGTCGTGTTTATGTAGCTGTTAATAATCACTTTGGAACAAATGCTAAAATAATAATGAACTTTCCTGCCATTATTCGTCAAAAATTAATGTATCTTTCACCGCAAACACTTGACTAAAATTGATAGTTTAAAAATTCTATTTTATTTCATGGATGAAATTTTTGGAGACAAGCAAATTGTTTATGAAACTTGGTTAAGAAATTAGACAAGCACTTCAACTCTTTTCCCAAAGTGATTAACAGCAGGTTATTAAAATGGCGTTTGGACCCCATTTTGCTATGTGATTCTAATCCCTCATTATGTGCCGTAGCTCGCTTTAAAGTTTGTCCCAATCATTATGGGACACCCTGTATACAGAGACTCAAAAAGGTCTGCTTCATTCCATCACCTACTGATCTCAGTAATACCACAACTTAGTTATAACGAAATGTTTAAAATTGTAATCACGGTTTGCAATCATATACAATAAAATACCAATGAATTGTTTGATTTTTGTGCGTGTAGAGTGAAAGTAATCATTATCTCACGACAGAAATGTACACACTAAAAAGTGTTTGTTGAATTTAACAACATTTGTTTGGTTCAACTGTTTAGTAGTTTTGTTTTGTTGATTTCACAAAAATTTGTTTCATCCACATCGATTTAACAACACGCCTTTTTAAATTAACAAAGGCGTTTGGTTAAATTTAGAACCAATCAGAATCTTTCAACAATCAATTTACACATGCGTCAATAAGCAGTGCGAGGAAGACGGAAGATCAGATTTTTCAAAAGCAATTAGTAACGTCCATGCTATTAATACGTTGAATTATGAATTACATGAAATCTCCTTCATCCCAGACACTGCTCGTTTCTAGACACTGGTGTCTTTAATGGGGGTCCCCGTTTGCGCTTTGTGCCCTCAAGTGATTTTAACTGATTATGCCTTCTCAGACTTTTGACTGATTTGTGCCCTAAGGTAATTTTGACTGAATTTACAGTTTTAACTCCACGGCAATGTTTTTGGAAAATCAAGCTGGCTAATTCTACCATACCGCAGATATGCAAGGGTACAAAGCCGTTCGCCTGAATGAAGCTAGAAATCCCAGACCATCACAATAACAACAAATACCTGTACAAGATAGACTAATCAATTGGGGATTTACTGAGTTAGTCGAAAGTTTCTGAGGAAAGTAATTATTTTACCTATTCATCAAAAATGTACAGATTTGTTCTAATTCTTTTATATGTATTTACATAGTTTAAAACAACTCAACGTCAGATTTGCCAGTCAAAGTAAAGCGTCAGAATCGCAGGTCTTCGAGATAAAATAAATATGTGTACTACAGTGCACTCCCGATTATCCGGGCTAATCACCGGGAAGGATCGTACGGATATTAAAAAAACACTGATAATGCGAAAACTTCTTCAAGTAAATCATCAAGAAAAATCAACATCAGTACAGAAATATAAAATTTACTTATATTTGCATGGTGTATATCATCAAATTGGATATTTTCCTATCAACATTTACAGCTCAAAAAAATCTGAAAAGTGTCTTTGCTTCTGTTTATTCATTTCTTGTCGTATATCGATAGATATTTTACGAACCGAAATAATGTCACCGTAAGCAAATCCTCTTTGTCCCATATAATCTGGCAAAGTTTACACAGACTGTAGAGCAGCAGAATGAGAAATTGTATCTCCCTTATTTAGTACATTTTCTGCATCAGTACTGTCATCACTATAAGATTTAGCATCACACACAGTAATAATGTCATCTGTCAAATACTAAAAGTCAGGCTTACGTATGCATCACTTTTAAAAAATCCAGATTTTCGAAACGCTTCGAATTCTTTAGAAGAGGTAGGATTATCAGTATGCTGGAGCTCTTTTACTGCAGGTACTCCTATAAATGACTCGCTTTGACTTGACTTGAATGCTATTAACTAAACCGGATAAGATTCTAATTGAGATCAACATCGTTATATATGCATGATAAGCGTGAAAATGTATCTCTTTAAATTTTTTTGTGAGTCCGGAATGAGCACGGATAATCGAGAGTATACTGTATTTAAATGATAACTCAGATAACGAAATGCTTATTTGATTTAATAGACGTTTGCAATGCTTGCACTACTACATATTTCATTCGTTTTGAGCTTATCCAGAGTGATCTGTTGTACTTTTTTATTTCGATTTTACATTAGGCTTGTTTGCGTGCTTTTCCCAAAAAAATGGCCCCTGCTGCTTAATCAGAACATGCCTTGTTAAAATAAAAACTGTTCCGTTTTTCTCATGGTTCAAATATTTTTCGTGATTTGTTGTGATTGCAATTAGTATTAAATCTTAATTTATAACTTGTTTCGGTATAGTTTATCAAGTATGATCACACATGTAATACAAGCGAAAAAAACCGCAATAAAAAATAACATGAAATAAGTTTGCGTCACAGAGTTTATTTTATTATTAGCAACAAAATGAGGGAAGCAGTTGTGTTTAAGAAATGTTACTCTCAAAATACTACACGCTTTTCATTTTCTTACGAAGTATTTTTGACTTAATCTAATTATGCATTCAGAATGCATAAGCGAGGTTTCGTTCTTTTATACACGCTTACATCTATTGAGTAAAATAATATTCAAACGGAATATATTTTTACTCAATTTTTGACTTCAAACAGCCATTCTCCCGATTGAGTAAAATTTGCTTAATTAATCGACAAATATCAATGGAGCGAAAAATTCTCAATTTTTGAGCATTATACAACAGCTCCATTTAGGCTAAATAATAATCAAAAATGAGGAGTGTCTGTCCGTTTTTGATTCATATAACTGTACTCAATTATGATTATTATTTAAGCTATAGAATGAGCGTTTTTGCAAAATCAGCCCTTTTTTAATTAACATATCTGTACTCAATTAAGATTATTATTTTAAGCTAGAAAAAGGGTGTTTTATTAAAATTGGCTGTTTTTGATTAATGTATTGAATGATTCGTTTTCTTCATTTTTTATTATCAGAGCTGTAATCTATTATTATAAGCCCGAGAAAATAAATTTTAAATCAACGCAAATACATTACATATATCTTAATACACTATAAAAAAGTATTTTTTTTAATAGATAGAATATAATTTCACTATAGTCTCTCGTTATAAAACGAATTCACAGTACAGTCAGAATACAGAAATGCAATCATGGTTAAACCAGCTGCGAGATTTAATTAAAGAAGCAACCCAATTTATTGACATGAAAAAGGTAAAATACTACTTACTCACTTTGGGTGGAGATATCATAACTTCATTTGTTTTACAACAGCTTTTTATAATCCAATCGTAAGAAACTATGTCATTAAAGCGAAAGCTTTACCTAAAGCATCTAACCCATATCTAGGCTGAATTTATTTCACAACTCTGAATATAAAAAATATGCATTTGGTATTCGGATATAACATAAAATTATCAACAGCGAATACACACACAACTATGCCCGACTATGAAGCGTTAGCCGTTGAACAGCGTGGGTCACGTGATACGATAGTAATAGGATATGGGTCGTGGGGAGAAGAGACATACAGAATATTCAAATAGACAAGATTTTTGCGGAAAATGAGTTAAATAGAATATAGCGGATGGGGAGTGCTGGGGCGAATTGAGGCATTCACAAATTATTGTCTTGAATGAGTATTTTTTGGCGTAAAAGGATTTAAATCGGCCGATAAGAAATTTAATCAATAAATGAGTGTTAGTTTTAATCAATAGATTTAAGCGTGTAAGAATTAATTCAGCGGTTATTTGTGTGCATGCATACCTACCTAAATTTACGGCTAACGGTTATTTTGACTTTTCACAGATAATATTTGTTGTTTTAATGTGTGAATAGTAAATATTCACATAAATTCTGGCATTAAATTATTTTGAATGTGACTACATAGTAGAAAAACACACTCATCACGAGTTTTGAATAATCTGATTAAGTTCGTCTTATGAGGAGGGGAAAAAAGTCTGACATTGAATTTAATAAAATTAAGCTTGTAAGATATAAAAACACTAAAATAGAAATGTAAGTTTCGATGAATAGATAAATTTTACCTCTGAAACTTTAATGACCCCTGAACATACCTATAAACAAAGAAATCTTGGTAATTCAAACAAATAATTTGGTAAGACTTTAACCAAAAATAACGCTATCAGAGATGACCTCAGAAATGAGAAATAACAATACATCACTGACACCCACGGAATCAATGACAACTGGAAATTCGTGGGTCACAGCAATCTCCTATCAACGAGCCAAATAAAATATGATCCATTGCCAAATTAAGAACATGAATGTGGGCATTTCAATCAGATGGCCTTACGACAGTTTCTCTCTATTCTAAAAAAAAGGTAAAGGCCGCTGTCAAAGCTTGTCAGCTTATCTCCTCCTAAACCGTGGGGATTTGAGTTTCGACTAAGGTGCCCACAGATTCGAAAAATTCCGAGGAACCTGCTAAGCTGAGTTAAATTTCGAAAATCGAATTATCTTAGAAGATATTAATAAAAAACTGAAAAAATAAACAGAATGGTTGCCAGATTTGGCATAAAATCATTCATTCCTTTGCAACAAAGCGTTTCCAAGTATCTAGAATCGCGTGAAATTTACAAACTTGAGTTAAAATTACACCCATTTTACGCCAAAATAAAAACTTTATGAAATAAGTAACTCAAAATGTGTTACACAAAGTTGAGAATTTTCAAATAGTAAGTTCACTTAGACAACAGGAGTTTAGAATTAGCGACTATTCGTTTTTCCAAAACAGAATAACTAATTGTAACTGATTTTAAAAGCGACATCTTGGCATAAGGAATGATTTGGCAAAATAGTATCTTTCCAAGCAGGGTGAATAAGCTTCGAGTTCCAGAATGCTGGAACCCAGTATCTTGAAAATGAAAAATAATTAAAGTGCAGGTTATTTTAAAGGCGGTTCGGCCCAGCTGGAGTATTTCCTACCAGTAGACATATTTGGTGGCGTTAACTACGCCTATTTGCCAGCGCGGCGAGATGATATAATTCGTGGTGCTAAACAAACCAATCTGCAAAGGATTCTGTATATGAAAATATGGATAACGGTTTTCCGGGAACCTTGCATGAGCAGTAATCATAGGTCGTGAGCATGTGTAACTCGCCAAATAATGAAAAGTTGCCATTTGTGGCAAGCTATCCTAGCTGTTTCATAGTTTTAATCAAAGAAAGCACGTAAAGTACTGTTTTCTTGATCATTATTAACTATATACATATACGCAAGTCGCCAAATAATGAAAAATCGCCGTGGGTGGCAAATACGCAAGGTGTCCAGTAGGTTTTACATAATTAAAAATACAACTCAAACAGATGTTCTGATTTTATTACGCTTTAACTCCTAATTAATATAACTTTTGAATGGCAACATTAAATATCATTATGTTTCTGAGGAGTGCAAATAATTTTTCTAGCGATTATACGCAGAGTCCGCACTCCAGGTGGAGTATAGCTCAGGACCCGTAGAACACTTATTCCTAATAACAAAATATCTACCGTGATGTGATATGGGGGAGTGGTCTACTGTAGTATGAAGTTTAAATATTTATGTACCAATGAACATGCAAGCACCAAGCTTTGAAGTAACTTGCATCGTGACTTGGAGAGAAAAGGTATGGAAACTATATCAAATTAAAAAATATAAGTCTCCAATTAGTACCAAGCCCAGAGCTAAATAAAAATTCTATGCACTGAATATATTTAGAAACGAGTTTGCCCGTCCATAGTTAAGAAATTTAATTTTGTTGAAATAAAAATACTGTTAGCAACATCGATGAAGAGTAAAAACTCTTCTAAAGAATCTAGATAGAGCCATAAAACTGCTTAGAGGTAAGTTAGTTAATATACATACAGGGTGATGATATATAAAAATAAATAAATATTCCTAAAATGTGGTAACATATGAACACATTGCGACTCATATGCTCGACCAAACGAAAAATTTAATATGTATATTTATTTCAAAATATGCCCTGAGCTCTCACGAATACAGTTTACCTTTCAATTGGTTACTCAGATAGGCTGCTAAAGTTTCATAAGTCTGATTTATTTTTTTTATTTTTTTACGTAGTACTATTACATTTCTCCATAACGGTCCAATGTAAAGATTATTTTTTTAACGTCGTAAATTATATTACTCCATTAGAAAATTAACTGGCTGAACAAACCAGGTGAACTAACGGAATTATTTTACTGAAGTCAAAACGTAACGTCATAAATTAAAAACTGTGCGAAACTGATAAATTCTACCACAAAATTAAGTCACTCTTGAAAATAAATTTCCAATTTTTGAGATTCTAAAATAGCTCCATGAGATTACACATTTTGACATTTTTCATGAGATTAAAATAAATAAACTGCTTCCTTCTGCTGAACAACAGAGGATTTAAATACTTAAATTGCGCATTTCAATTGTCTTAACACTAAACATGATTTTTACAAACTCCATTTTGCATGGAAAAATACAAAAGTACGGGTTGCTATTTTTCTAGCTCATCTTAAATAAATTTTCTGCAATAATAATTAACTATAAAAAACATTAGAACACAAATACGAGACGAGCAAAAGTTTCATTTTGCATATAAATGCAAAGCGCTAGCGAGCGCCATGGAGCTAGTAGGATGTTTCTCAACTAAAAGCATGAGGTTGTTATGACGTCATTTACGGTTGTTACAGTCTTACTTTTTAGACTCGAGCCGAATCTTATTTTTTTTTAGTTGTTTGATGGCAAAATTAGACTAAAATTAACAAAAATTAAATTTAGTTAATTTTAGTTAATGTTAGTCTAGATTTTAAAAATAGAAGATTCGTCACGACAATATTTATTAACACTGTTTACTGCGTTTTAATCTATGTTTTGTGTATACTAAATTAGAAGTGTGTCATATTAATTATTTCTCGATAGTCGCCTTACAAATGAGTGAACAATAAGTAATCTTACATTAATATATCCGGAAGTAGTTTCAACAGAACACTATCAACTTTTTTTTTTAAGTAGGATTACGTTACTCCATAACGATCTTATACAGTGACGTAGACGTACGCAAGAAGAAAGGGAGGGGGGGGGGTTGACAGCGTCCCCTTGTCGAAAATTTTTTAAACTAATGATTACGCCTTTTAACATAAAGATTATGACCTTAAAAAGTTGTAGTTCAGTTAGAAAAATAAGTAAGCGAACTTAACGTGGAATTTCTTTTACGGCAGCCAAAAATGTGATGTCATTAATTGAAAATTGTGTGAAATTCATAAGCTTTGCAATTAAATTTACGCCATGTATAAAAATAAATTCGCAATTCGACCGATTCTAGATAGCTCCTCCAGATGAAACAGTTAGGAAAATGTTTAGGAGATTAAAATAAACTATTTGCTTCTGCTGAACCATGGAGGATTTAAATAAGAAACGACGGTTTGTCTAAATATTTCGCGCACATTAAATTAGAGATGCTTGTTATATTTGTCTTCTTTATTTATCATTTAGAAACAATGGATTATCACCCGTTGTTTGTAATGCAATCAGACTTTTACAAAAGTTGCTCGGTATAACGCGCAGTTCATATAATGAAGTGCATTTTAAAATAAATAAAACTATTTGTGAAAAGTTTATTAAATGGTTAAACATCAAAAATATTTTTTTATTTAGATAATACTTAAAAACATGTTATTAAATAATCATTTTGAAAATAAATAAAAAGTTTAAAAGTACTTGCTCTTTTTTTTAACTCAATCACATGACTGGAAGTTATGAAATTCAAACTTTCTTTTTGACTAGTAAATACCCCACAGAAATTTAAATATTATATTATCAGAAATAGATAGGTGGCTCATCAAAATCTAAAATTTTTCATAGAGTGACAAAAACAACTAAACCATAAACAAAGCTCTAAACAGTTCTAGTTTTAACAAATTAGAAAAATTACTTTTATTTATTTTTTGTAACTTAATTAGTTTATTTATTTGGGGAACTGTATATGCTCGCTAAATTTGTGGTGCTAACAGCTCCCATCAATCAGTCTAGGATGATGATAAAAATATTCAACCGTTTCCGATGAACTTAAATAATTAAGGCGCGTCTGAGACTGGAGATAAAATTTTCAAACTATCCTCTCTCTCCAGGCTTTCATTTAATTCAAAAATCAGGTGAATGCAACGTCTAGTTTCATCAAGCGTCACTTATATCTCTCGCTCCACAAGGCACACAGACATGGGGGGGGGGGTCTATAAATGAATTAAAAGATCATTTGAGAATCCTTAGCGAATAAATCCAAAGAAAGGGAGGGGGTTGGGAAGGAGGTTGAATACTGCTCTTGCAACTACTTTCACTGTATCCACTGACAGTTAATTAGTAAAGCAAATAAACAAAAGAAAGAGAAAAGTAATGGTTAAAAGTTTCAAAAGATCGTTATCTTGTTCTTAACGGTTTATGAACTCCCAACTAATGGCTGCAGTTTTAACAAGCTCAAAAAAAAAAGTACCAAATATATAGCGAAACTCTGGTATTTTATTCTTTAGGAAAAAAGATTTAAAGCTTGGCAGTGAAAAAGAGGGACAGTAAAAATTAATGTATGAAAAACTGTTTAATATTAAAAAATAAATATTAAAAATTCTTTAAATGAAAGATTAAACATCAATACTTTTTTAAATCTTCTTTGGCCAAGGATTACGAATATCCAAAACAAATTACATACACACACACACACACATATATATATATATATATGTAATGTATAAAAAGGTAATTTGGGTTTTACTAGTTTGGGTATTGTTCAAGCGGGTACTTTCACTGTAAGTTTTACTTTCCTGTCATACTTGCCACGCGCGCTCTGGAGCTATGTTTTATTTATTTTGTTATTTGTCAAACATCAGGCCGTCGGTTCTGAGTTCTTTAGATGTACACGTGTCCCCACGCCCTTGTGTCCCCGGATGCGGGTCACGTTGGTAAATGTGTGTGGTTCGATCAGAGATAAGAGAGAGGAGGAGTTGTGTCTTCGCAGACCACGTGGGGTGGTAAGCGTAAATACTCCCGCACATCGAAAATCGGGGGACTTCTGCCACTGGAACTGCTTCATGAGTCCACGCTGATCCTTGTACCCGCCTCCCCTCCCCTCTTCTCATTCTAAATTGTAACTTAATTGTAATGTTCAATAAACCATATTACCTGCCTTAACTCTGAAGCCTACTTGAAATATCTGACGTCTCATATATATATATTAAAAAGCAATATGAAATTTGTTGCAAAATGAGTTCCCCTCTCCCCCCTGCTGAATGCATACTGCAGCTACAGTATGCCTCTATATCATGTCAAGCATGTTCACTGGAATCGACAACACACTAAAATCTTAATTTTGTGATCTTCCATATTTAAAACAAATTCGGCAATATTTCAACTAATATAGCAGAACTTCAATTATGCTTTTTCGTTGGAAAGTCTGGTAAAGACAGGACTTCGCGGGGGGAAAAAAAAAAAAAAAGAAAAGAAAAAAAAAAAAAGAAATCGGGAGGTGCCCCACAGGTGAAAAAGATAGAATTTCTCACTAAAATGCTTGAATTACTTATACAGGGTGTCCACCAACGTCAGGAGGAAAAAGCAAAATCATTAGTCGCCTCACCAACATAAAAAAAATCACCAGTTTAGTAGCCATTTTCTTAATTTTAGTTACCATAATAGTAGCATTTTTAGATGATCTTGTTGTTAAGAAATAAACATGCGTCATTTAGCTTCATTTAAGAAGAAATTAATAAAATGGTAAATTAAAAACTTCATGCGTTATGTAACAGAGCATATATAGTAGATTTATTTTTACAGCACAATTGAAAAAATAGTTATAATGTTTCATGAACGACTAATAGAAAAAATTTTAAAAAGGGGGTTGACAAAAACCGAAATCTGATTTTCAAATTAGTCGCCTGATTTAAGATACAAGTAGCCAAAAACTTGAAAATAGTATGAAAATGCTGTTTTTTTATCCAAAAAATCGCCCAAATCGAGTAATCTTTAAATTAGTATCAAAAGTCGCCTTTTCAGTCGCCGGTAGCACCCTGCTTACATCCAAGGACTTATTTTGAGGGTGGGGGGGGGCGGACCTCCCCGAAATTTTCATTTTTGTTACTAAAATGATAGTCTTTTTGTGAAAAATTCAGCATTTTTTTACAGTTTGGACCACCCCCCAATTTTTTTTTCTGGATACGTGCCTTCTTACACCCACTTAATAAAAATCTAAAATTTCGGAGGTGCAATCCCCCCCCATGGCACACACCCTGGCTACGTACCTGAAACAAGTATAAATCAGTTTCTTTTGTTTAAAAACTTTCAATGTCCTTTTTACGATATCACACATACACAAATCTTGTACATTGTAAAATTAAAAATTTAAATTTAAAAACTATACTTTTGCAGGAAAATTAAATTTTAACCAATGAAAAAAAATATATTGAAATGCGGCTTTGAGAGATTTTCTTTAAACCGAAGTAAAAAAACACTGATAAGAGACGCAATGTTTTCATTAGAACAATCTTAAAAGAAAGAAAAAAAAATAAGTAAATATTCAATTTGGTACGCTCAGCCATAATCTAACAGAAAATATACGTTGCAGTCACTGTTTACCTCGCAAATGTATTTCTGAATTGAAAGATAATCGATTCCTCAGCAAATTAGCACTAAAAGCCAACGGCGAAGAAACATGAAAGGAAATTAAATAATGATTTATTTACGGAGCATCCATACTATACTACAGGATGCTTTCACTGCAGAAAAAGATAGTGTAAGTACATCACGAAACAGCAGCACCTCCGCGGCAATGTAGTGTTGCGTGACGTAAAATCAAGGCAGAAAAATAAAAGAAAAACTATAGATCGCTTCCGGATAACGTAAGAAACTATGAAGCTATGATCGTCAAATTTGACATTATAAAGCATAGCCTATGGACTGAAAAGGGGGGGGGGGGTTGTATTATTACCATCGGCAGTTTTCACGAGCGGAACATGTTTGTTTTCAGCTCCTACTAAAAAGTAAGCGTCCCAAGGAAGAGAGCGCAGGTCACGAAAGTTTGTAATAGTTAGAAAATTCTCGTAGGACTTTGAAGTAGGCATGACTTTGAAAACAAGTCATTTGTATTCAGCTATAGTTAGTAAAGAGGAGTTAGGGTGTATTCATTAAGTATTATACTTTAAGAAATACATATTACGCGTGCATAGGATAAATCTTTAGATTCTAAGACGATGCTATCGCACCGTTACGATTCTTTTTAAATTACAAATTTAAAAAATCTGTAGGATTCAGTAGCACTTCTGTAGCTTTTACAATTTGACGAAATCTGAATTATTAACAAAGAAACGTACTACCGAAAACGAAAATGATGGAAATTAACTCAATAACAATTTTTAAAATCTTGCCAAAGTATTTCAGATAGGTAAGTTATAATTACTTTCAGTGAAAATCAAATATTACCTGCAATCACTAAACGGCCGAAGACTGAAAATGAGCTTACATTATCGCTTATGCGATGTTCAATATAAAATTTTTCTCTTCAAAAAGTATCACTTAATATATCAGCCATAACATCAGCGATCACAGGAATTTTAAAATACAATTTTCGAGTCTCGAACCCAAGTCCTAAACTATGTGTCATATACAGTTATGAGTTAAGAATTATATTTTCAGTAATAGCATTTTGAATTTGGTGCGTCTAAGAATGTCCCGATCTGAAAATGCACATTCCCACCGTAAGACATGGTCGCAGGTTGTACTGGGAAGCTAAACATTCTATGTCTTCAGAGCCGGCCCAAGGGGGGTGCGAATGTAGGCGATCGCCTAAGGCCCCGCGCTTATAGACAGAGGCCCCGCTCCTGGGCTATTTTATGGCTCTCTCATAAGACATGATAGAGAAGAGGCCCCGCTCTTGTGCTTCGCCTGGGGCCCCGCACGCCCCTCGGGCAGTCTCTGATGTCTTGATTTTCTGCACTCCTAATTTTTTGAGTCTGATTTCCTGAAACTTATTAATTAATACATGCGGCTTAGTTTTTTTTTTTTTTTTTAAGTTTCAGTGTTTTATGTTATCGCAAGTCTAGACGAAGGGCATCTGCCTATGGGGATGCCTAGTGCAGAGGACTTTTTAAAGGGTTCTAAGGCGTATTCACGTTACATCCGGAGGAAACCGCCCTATACTCGGGAGTATTATATCGATAGCCGCAAGGCTGGCCCGAATGCATAACCTTCACATTTCAGCTGTCTGCCGTGTTTCCCTCTCGCCCATGTTGCGGCCTGTCCTTTTTAAATGTTACCTGAATGAATTGTAGAAAACATCTATTTTTTAGTTAAATTAATTTCTGTGCCACATTAAACACAAAATAAACAAATCGAACAATAGAAGTGACTCAGTGGCGAGCGAAAGTAAGGTATTGCTGTGCGTAGCAACATTACTTGCTTAAGATTAATCAAGCATTTTTAACTTCGCGTGACAGAAAAATAAAATCATGCATGAGGCCTCAACACTTTAATGGAATAGGACCATGGGCGCCGGCAGCATAGGGCAAGGGGGGGGGGCAATACCCCCCCCCCTGGATTTTTGTATGCGGTGTTTTCCCTTGCTTTTTTGCTCTTTCCATTATGGTAACCATACGTTGAAGTAGTCTTTGCACCCCCCTGGGAAATATTCTGCCGGCGCCCATGAATAGGACAATATTAAGTCTAAAGGAAAAAAAAAATCAGGTAATTCAGTTATTCCTCAACGTTAAGAACAGTTAATTGCCATTTCGTTTCAGCACTATCTTCTAAGACATGGCCACTATCACTGTGCAAAATTTGGTCACGATCGCATAATTAAGTAGTCTTGACGGAGTTAGCGAACAGATGTCTCATCTACTACGTATGAAAAATGTTTTACACAAACGTTACGAAACCACTGGTCCACAGAAAGGTGCCGGTCTGTGAGATTTTGATGGCGGCCCAAAAAAAAACATTTTTTAAGAAAAAAAAAAGCGACAAATGTCACACTAACTAAAAGTTTTATTTGTAAAACATTTTATTTAACAAACTATCTACCAACCGTTTGATACTTTTGATAGGCCTAGGAACTTTTTCGCTATTTTTGCTAGTCCTTTATTTTTCTTTAATTTAATGAAAATCTTGGTGCTGCTTCGAACCCACACCAGGGTGAACATTTTTATAATAAATCAATATAAAATCGAAGCAGTGTAAATGCGTAGAGCAAAAAATCACAGTATTAAACGAGAGTTTTTGTACTACCCGGTAACGTTTCTATGCTTTTCCTATCTTATGGGAGGGGGGGGGAATCCCCGCTATACAATTTTTGAGAAACAATGAAAGTACTTTCATTTTCATATTTTTCTTATATGACTCAGTCTGTTGCGCCGTTTAGTTATTTACCGAATAAAACTAAACAGTGCAAAAAATTTTATTATTAAATTAAATTTAAATGTGTTATCCTAGAAAACATGTTTAAATTAGATTTGAGGTTAGTGTGAAAAGGAAAACATTTATTTAAAAGTAAATTTTTTATCATGTTAAAAAAATGTAAATTAACTTGCATAGTAATCAAGTCAGAGGTTGTATATCTACCTGTCCAGAAAGTGAAAACTTCCAAATTTTTATTCGTTTCTTTGGTGGAATATATTCTAGTTTTCCACCCAAGTACTGAACTGTTTTAATGAAATGAATTCTGTAAGAAGAAATTTGTCTTTTAGTATATAATTTCAAACCTTTCTCTCTCTCCCCCATTTTTTTCAAGTTCGGAAAAGACATTTCAGAACAACTGCGTATTATGTTTTAAAGCAAACCAACACGAGGCGTAGTTATCTGCCTAGAGGGGGGGGGGGCTTTGGCGAACTTTTTAAGGGGTTCTAATGTGTATCCAAGTTACATCTGGAGAAAAACTGCCCAAACGACAGCCGCGAGGAATAATAGGACCCGGAACCTCCACAATTTTAGAACAAATACGAATTCTAGTATACGAATTTCTACTACGAATTCTAAATACGTAAGTAGCAAAAACTGTAATCACAACAGTATCAAAAATGTTTTAGCGCGACCTTGGGAAAAAGAAAGAAAAAAAAAGGGGGCGGAAAACTGCGCAAGTGATTGATTTTTCAACAAGATCTTTACAAGTGATTTAAGGACAGCTTCGTTTTGTGTGTTTGTGTTAGTGGATTAAAGCCGATTGAATGCACTAGCGTCCTAGGCCTATAGGGAAAATGCCCTCCGTGGGGGACTTTCAAAGGGATCCTAACCCGTATGTACGACGCATCTTCGTTTGGAATCTGCTAACTATATGTTACTACAGTTACAATGAAACTTTCGGGGCTGCACCTTTCTCTTCTAGCCCATAACGTGCCGTGGACAGGTGCTGTGCGATTCAGACGTGACGATGGCTCACGAATGCGTGTCGGAGGAGAAGAAATTAACATCGTCAGAGGTCAGTGCGATATGGACAGGTGAAAGAGTAGGAGTTGACCTCGAAAATGCTCGTATGCTGTCTCTTTTCGCATTATAGCGAAGTAAGAGATTATAATTGTGTGTTTATCTTGTTACAACGCACTCATATCAGAATACGCTCAGCAATTTCCTTATAAGTAATCATGGCGACACTACGAACACATTTGCTTTTAATATAAAGTTCGATTGACTTGACTTGTATGTGATATCCCCTTGCGATATGTATTGATTGGCTATTAGAAACTTATTACTGTTTCCTAGCCAGATAGGGCAGCCTTTTGATCAGCTTAAAATTACGGTAAACATGATTAAAATTGTTAAAATAAATCTTTGCCTGATTACAAGTTTAAAAAATAATAATAAACGCAAAATTTCAAACAAAGATTGGCTGATTTTGGTTACTGTCATGGGCGTCGGGAGCATAGTGAAAGAGGGGCATTTGCCACTCCCCTCGGATTTCCGTTTGCTGTTTTTAAATTGCTTTCTGGTCTTTCCAACATGCCATGTTGAAGTAATCTTTGACCACCACTCTCCCCAGAAAGTACACTGGGAAACCCATGCGCACGTTGAGATGTCATGCAAAAACTCAAAGTAAATTTAAATACGATTAAAAAAAATCAGTTTTTTACCGTCAAACTTTGAACACCGAAATATTTTACGAGCACTGTGCTTCCTTTTACTACGTGCAAGGAGATTAAAATTAGTTTTATATCTAGGGATGCTTGGCACCAATTTCTGAAGGTTAAAATTTCTTCCAGACTTACATGCATATATGTTAGCAAATTTTGGATGTGAAGTTACATTATTGTAGTGATAAAATAAAGTCAAATAAAATGTGGTATCTCCAGGGTTTTGGACCCCTATCTCCCCAAACTAAAAAAATCTGATGTGTCCAACACATGACTTCCTTGCACGTCTATTAATTCAAAAATGTTTTTTACGCACTTCCTCTAAACTTATTTGCTTGAAAGAGATAAAATATCAATAATAGTAAGGTATAGCGATTTCTAGCCAAATATTTCGATATCGCCAAGCTGAGTTCAATTTGAAAGATTTCCTTCTGACACTTTATTTGGCGATATTTCACCAAAAGCCGTCAAACTTGAGATAGTTTGCGAGATTTTGGGGATAGCCAAAGTAGTGATTGACCTCTGACTTTCAATGAATTGAATGCATCCATACACCTTAATGTATTTAAAGTCATTTGGCTCACCCTGTAAATAAATTCCCAGTCGATTGCTGTCAAAAAAGATATTGAAAACAGTTAGATATTATAATATAGTTCTAAATACAAAAGTTCAAAATTGTACGGGTTAAAGTTTTAGAGTTATACAAAATACGAAATAATTTTTGGCGCCAAATTTGGCGATATTTCGGCGAAACTCGTCAATGTCGACGACATTTGGCGAGATTTTAAGCATGGACCAACAATGACAGATTATCGCCAAATTTGGCGATATTTCGCCAAAACTCGCCAAGAACGATGACAAATGGCGATACTTTGGGCATGGACTGAATGACTGACTATCGCCAAATTTGGCGACATTTCGGCAAAACTCGCCACGGTCGAGGACAGACGGCGAGATTTTGGGCATGTACCAAACAATGACTGACTACAATTGTATTATATTGAAGATGTCCATAGACATTAAAGTACTGAAATTCTTTTTGGTGGTCCTGTAAAGAAACTCCAGCAGATTGGAACCAAAAATCGAGATGCACAACTAGATGTTACAACAATCTTACATATGAAATTTCATAATAGTTTTTGAGATTTGAGAGTTAAATATGCACACACGTACACCAAAAGTCGCCAAGCTTGGCGACTTTTGGCATAGTTCTTGAGGGAGGCACGTGACCGTGGTCGGACCATTATCTAACTTATGTGGTAGGACGGTATTGTGCTTGAAATGGATGAATGCCCCTAAAATTGCCATTGACCGTAATGTATTGGAAATCTTTTGAGTGTTCCTGTAGCAGAAATGTAAATGATAAAGACACTTTTTTTAATGGAGAAATTCATTTTCTAACTCTTTACAGCATATATCACTCCTGAGTCGTTTGAAATAGCCCAAAACCTTTAAAAACGCTTTGATGAATGTCGGCCCATAGAGCGTAATGTATTTCGAATCTTTTAGGCGGTTCTGTAGATAAACTATCCAGTCGAATGGAACCGAAAGGGGAGGTGCACAACTAGATGTTACAACAATCCTAAATATAAAGTTTCAACATTCTACGCCTAATAGTTTTTGAGATATGCGAGTTTAATGAATTTCGGCCCATTGAGCGTAATGTATTTCGAATGTTTTGGGCGATCCTGTAGATAAACTATCCAGTCGAATGGAACCAATAGGGGAGGTGCACAACTAGATGTTACAACTATCCAAAATATGAAGTTTCGACATTCTACGCCTAATAGTTTTTGAGTTAAGCGAGTTTAATGAATTTCGGCCCATAGAGCGTAATGTATTTCGAATCTTTTGGGCGGTCCTGTACATAAACTATACATTCGATTGCGACCAAAAGGGGAGGTGCACAACTAGATCATAGAACAATCCTAAATATCAAATCTCAACATTCTACGACCAATAGTTTTTGAGATATGCGAGTTACATACATACGTACGTACGTACGTACAGACGGCATGGAAAAACTGACCACAATAGACTCGCCGCTGGTCAAAATGAGTTGCAGACGCGTTAATATGATCGTGCATGCTAGCCTACGATGAGATGCATCGAAAAAATTCTTAAAATTAAATTTAGAGGTAGTCAAAATCGGTTTTTATTGTCGAAATTTGGCCCCCAAAATTTTTCGGGATCACATTACTTCCTTATACTACGTACAAGGAAGTAAAAATCAGGTTCAAACGGGCTTTGGGGGTTTTATTTTAAAAAAAATCTGATGTGTCCAACACATGACTTCCTTGCACGTCCATTAGGTCAAAAATATTTTCGACGCACTTCCTCTAAATTTATTTGTTTGAAAGAGATAAAATATCAATAATAGTAAGGTTTAGCGATTTCTAGCCAAATATTTCGATATCGCCAAGCTGAGTTCAATTTGAAAGATTTCCTTCTGACACTTTATTTGGCGATATTTCACCAAAAGCCGACAAACTTGAGATAGTCAGCGAGATCTTGGGGATAGCCAAAGTAGTCATTGACCACAGACTTTCAATGAATTGAATGCATCCATACACCTTAATGTATTTAAAGTCATTTGGCTCACCCTCTAAATAAATTCCCAGTCGATTGCTGTCAAAAAAGATATTGAAAACAGTTGGATATTATAATATAGTTCTAAAGACAAAAGTTCAAAATTCTACGGGTTAAAGTTTTAGAGTTATACAAAATACGAAATAATTTTGGCGGCCAAATTTGGCGATATTTCGGCGAAACTCGTCAATGTCGACGACATTTGGCGAGATTTTAAGCATGGACCAAAAAAGACAGATTATCGCCAAATTTGGCGATATTTCGCCAAAACTCGCCAAGAATGATGACAAATGGCGATACTTTAGGCATGGACCAAATGACTGACTATCGCCAAATTTGGCGATATTTCGCCAAAACTCGCCAAGGTCGAGGACAGACGGCGAGATTTTGGGCATGTACCAAACAATGACTGTCTACAGTTGTATTATATTGAAGATGTCCATAGACATTAAGGTACTGAAATTCTTTTCGGTGGTCCTGTAAATAAACTCTCCAGTAGATTGGAACCAAAAATCGAGATTCACAACTAGATGTTACAACATTCTTATATATGAAATTTCATAATAGTTTTTGAGATTTGAGAGTAAAATATGCACACACATACACCAAAAGTCGCCAAGCTTGGCGACTTTTGGCATAGTTCTTGAGGGAGGCACGTGACCGTGGTCGGACCATTACCTAACTTATGTGGTAGGACGGTATTGTGCTTGAAATGGATGAATGCCCTTAAAATTGCCATTGACCGTAATGTATTGGAAATCTTTTGAGTGTTCCCGTAGCAGAACTACAAATGATAAAGACACTTTTTTTAATGGAGAAATTCATTTTCTAACTCTTTACAGCATACATCACTTCTGAGTCGTTTGAAATAGCCCAATACCTCTAAAAAACGCTTTGATGAATTTCGGCCCATAGAGCGTAATGTATTTCGAATCTTTTGGGCGGTTCTGTAGATAAACTATCCAGTCGAATGAAATCGAAAGGGGAGGTGCACAACTAGATGTTACTGCAATCCTAAATATAAAGTTTCAACATTCTACGCCTAATAGTTTTTGAGATATGCGAGTTTAATGAGTTTCGGCCCATTGAGCGTAATGTATTTCGAATGTTTTGGGCAGTCCTGTAGATAAACTATCCAGTCGAATGGAACCAAAAGGAGAGGTGCACAACTAGATGTTACAACTATCCAAAATATGAAGTTTCGACATTCTACGCCTAATAGCTTTTGAGTTAGGCGAGTTTAATGAATTTCGGCCCATAGAGCGTAATGTATTTCGAATCTTTTGGGCGGTCCTGTACATAAACTATCCATTCGATTGCCACCAAAAGGGGAGGTGCACAACTAGATCATAGAACAATCCTAAATATCAAATCTCAACATTCTACGACCAATAGTTTTTGAGATATGCGAGTTACATACATACGTACGTACGTACAGACGGCATGGAAAAACTGGCCACAGCAGACTCGCCGCTGGTCAAAATGAGTTGCAGACGCGTTAATATGATCGTGCATGCTAGCCTACGATAGGATGCATCGAAAAAAATTTTAAAATTAAATTTAGAGGTAGTCAAAATCGGTTTTTTTGTCGAAATTTGGCCCCCAAAATTTTTCGGGATCACATTACTTCCTTATACTACGTACAAGGAAGTAAAAATTCCCTTTCTTTAGATCATTTATTGTTTCTTATTTGAATTTAAATACAGGTTGACTACGATCAGGGTACAAACTTTTGAGGAGAGTAGATTACTTGAAGAATCAGATAGTAAAGTGGGATCGCAAATGTCATCTTCATGTACCTGTTAATAAACATTTTAGAAGGTTAATTTCTGAACTAGGTTTTATGTAAACAGTGAGCTTGTCTCTGGGAATTTCACGAGTGTCATGAAGTAAAATTAACCCCACGGATAACAAGACTAAAACAACTACAAGTTGTTTTAGTCTTGCTATCCGCGGAACATTATCATTAATTTTTGAAGAACCAACGATCGAAAGGTTCACTACTACTTCAACTGTTTTTCTAAAATGATTATTAGTACGTATCATCCGTAAAGATATCACGACTGCACTGAGATGTCCAGTTTCTGTGCTTCTTGCACCACTCTAAACTCTGGCGCCTGTCGCCCCGTTGCTGAGCAATGGCGCTTGCTGACTGGTTTCGGGCTCTTTTCGCCTGCAGGACGATACATATCGGTCGTCCACTGCAGTTGTTTTCTTGGAGCGGCCACCACCAACCTTTCCAACAGCTGTACTTATAGTTTGGAAGGCTTTCCAAGGGCGAAATGTCACTTCAGCTACACGGGTCACACTACGCACCTCTTCCAGCTTTTCGATCATTCTTCCACATTTGAAGTTTTAAAGGTGATTTCTTCTAGCAATATTTCATGAAAGAACTCACTTGCACTTACAGGGAATGTCTTGAATTGCAGTCTTGAGTTGCGCGAGCCGACCGCACGCGTTTAGCGTACACACTCGTGTCGCCTGTGACGTTTTGTTCCTGGCATTTGCATACGCATGACCATTCTACTGAATTGCGTGTAGAGGTCTGCGCTGCCATATTGAAAAATGAAAGAAATGTCAAAATATTCTGTGTCTGAAGAACTATTCACAATTTCGGGGACATCGAATATTTTAGGAAAAGCTATAAAGGGTGTTATAAATGTTTTCACACATTTTAAGTCCTTCCTAGGAAAATTAATATAAAATATTAGGGATGCACCGAATACCATATTTTGCTGAATAACGAATACCGAATATTCGATTAAAATTCTAACCGAATATTCAGCCGAATACCGAATACTTGGTTAAAATTTATTAAACTGTTATTAAACCTTGATTGCAATAATTAATTTAATTAATTTTTCTTAAACAATATTTCATATGGTAAAACTTCAAAAATTATAATGCTACAAAATTTAATATCCAAGTGTGTTTCCTTTATATATTATTAATAACTTTTTTAAATATTAGTGAAATGCTGGTAATTTTTTTACCTGCATGTTTTATTTAAAAAATTAGCAGTTAATTGACTTTACATATTTATAAACACTTCATGTTATGAGTTTTTTTTTTTTCTGGTTACTGTTTCAAATTTAAATCAGTTAGTAATAGCAAGGTTAATGTAATGAGTCATAAGATTTAAGAAAAATTGAAAAGCAACAAAATTCAAATTCAACATCTGAGTGTTTTCTCGGTACTTACGTATTATCCCGGCGGTCATTTCCGCCAAACGATTTTTGCGTCAAATGTACTGGCAAACTGTTGCCAAACGTATTTCTAACCATGAATTATTTCATTTGTCCGGCATAGAAAATTGCTCATCTTGGCAGACCGCTGGGATAATACGTAAGTACCGTTTTCTCTTACATTAAAATTAATTTCATTGTTATATTAGTTTTTTGTGTGATTGTGGAACCCTACGTTAGGGCTATCTGCCAAGGATGGGGGTGCCTTGGTAGAAGGACTTTCTAAGGGTTTCTAACGCTTATTCACATGTGATATTAGTAAATAACAACTTGAATCAATTTAGTACTATGGTACTGTACTATATATTTCATTCATGATATAAAAAATATATATTTGTTTACCGATTGCTGAATACTTAACCCTCTCGTCACCCTGAACCTCATATGAGGCTCCTATTTCAAATAGCAATATTTAGAGAGAAAACAATTGAATTTAGCATTTTTTTCTTTCAGCGATATCAATATCATTAATTCATGTAGAAAGTATATGAGGCTCTTGACTAGATGCATAAATCGTGCCTAGATTGCAGTACTAGTCAATTTAGATCATTTTTTACAGTTTTCGCTTCATTGTTTCAGGAGAAAAATTAAGAAAATATTTACGCTGCTTTTTTACAGTTAAGGTAAGTATAGTTTTTTTTCTTATTCCTCAACCTTTACCTAATATGTGCATCCTTTTAAATTAATTTTAGCATAACAAAATGCTTCGAAAATGCAGAAATTATTATTAGAAAAATTATTATTATCGACATTAATCGACAAATATTAATCGACATTAGAAAAAATATTTTTGCATAATTTATAATAGTATTTCAGATGCATTAAATGCTAGACAGATTTGTTTTCTCTGATTTTTCATAATTCGGTGACGAGAGGGTTAAATTTGTTTACTATTCGGTTGCCGAATACTTAAGTATTCGGCCGAACCGAATATTCGGTTTGTCTGCCGAATAGGCAGTATACAGAATACCAACCGAATATTCGGTGCGTCTCTATAAAATATTTTAATGTAGAAAAGGAAGATCAGATGAAAAGATTAGATGCATTTTCAGAAAATCCAAAAATTAGAAGTGGCTGATTTTAACAAACAAGGTGCTTCTTTAACAGGTCATAAAAATGCATTTTGCCCTACCGACAGGCTTGGACTGTCTGGGCATTTGGAAGCATTTTTGCTTATCTTAAAAAGATTATTTTATGCCCGGTAGTACAAACAAGATAAAGAGCCTACCTCAGACACATGCACTGAGTTACTGAAAAAATGAAACTGCGCATCAAAAATCTGAGTATATATGATAATTATTTGTAGGCAGTAGTTGTGTAGGACATTCATGATAAATATCTTTATATGTCTTTTATGAAACCTTTAGGCAAAACCATGTTTTCCTGTTCACACATCTCAAAAAAGGATAAAATCATTAAAAAGAGTGACTAAACTTGAAAAAAACATGAAGTCCAATTAATAGTTAGGGACATTTTTCTGGTACCAATGGAGGAAGTAAAAAAAATTAAAGACATCATAGAAGCTCTGTGACTAGTATAAAACATATATTTTAATTTTAAATGGTAACTATTTTTTCAAATGGAGCTATGCATGAAAAATCCTAATTTGCATAAGAGCAATTAAATTTTTTAAGAAATCATTAAATATTTTAATTATATAACTAAACTTAAGTTTGAATACAGTAACAGAGCTGATAAATTCATTAAGTTAACATCTGTGTTAATTTTAGTTCATAATTTCTTATAGTAGTATTACTTAAAAATCACATGTCCCGTACGTAACACAAGTAATTAGCTTTCATTAATGAATGATACAGTTTTTTAAAAATAATTTTAGAGTTAATAAATAAATTTATATTTCTCCTTTTACACATTAAATTCATTTGTGAAAATGCCTCATAAATCCAAATTCAGAACAAAACTTTATTAATAAATTAAAAAAAACTATTTGATCCAACAAAAAGAAACTTCATAGGAATCTAGATGAGGTGGCATTTAAAACATTAAAAATAGTTTCAAACTTCCTCATTTATATTTTGATATTGAAAAATGTCCAAGTATGCTAAAATTTTGCTGTGAAATGTCCCATACATAACACATGAATATTGCAGAATGAGCACTATAGAGACCACTTTTATGCAATTTCACTTTGCAACCATCACACTTTGTAAGGTGACCAGTTATATTTTTCTCAAGGGTAGTCACATTAGACAGGTTCCACTATACATATAAATCGGGGGAACTGTGCTTCAGCCTTTATTGTGGCGATGGTGAGCCAATAAAATTTGCCCTTCCTTCTGTTTAAAAATGAAAGTCAGATCATATTTTTCTAAATAGAGAAGTTATGTTTAGCACATAAGGATTCAATAAATATTGGTGTAAATATTTTTGTATAAATAAAGTTCACCAATCTACTATATACACTACTACTACGTTTTAAAAAATTTCAGTTCATGTGAAAATTTACAACAAAATTTTTTTTTAACTTCCCTAATCCATAGTATATCTAGCTCTAAAGGGCTCGAGCCCCCTCCCCCCTGCTTGGATCAGTCACTGTGTTTGAATAATATTTAATAAATTGTTCAATTTTACAGAATATATTTTAAGCATTACATCTCGATTTTTGGTACTGAGAGTTCTGTAAAAAGTTAATTTAAATGTTCAGGGAAAATCTTACAATATGTTGTTACATATGGCTAAAAAGAAACTCTTTCCAAAAACATCTGACCACTCGCATAAACATCAAAAATGCAAAATACATTTAAAATACAGATATTTTTTTAAATAATCAATAAAACCAGACAATATTCAAACACCAGGCCATCTATAAAATTACAAGTAAAATTGCTGAAAAACAATTTAAAAGTCTAGGGGAGAAGCTTTCAACAGTTCAAGACATGAGATCCCAGGTGATCTAATAGAGTAAACAAACATCATCTTTAACCCTCTGGCAGTCAAAGGCGGCCAAATGGCACTGCATACAAACAGCCAGCTGGCTGGCGGAGAGAAAGTAACACTTCTTTCCCCTTCCTTGCAGCAGGAGGAACATTTTATGATTGCTGGACAATAGCCGATACGGAAGGCACAAATACCTCCCATGACCCCCAGATGTATTTTCTCTTTTTCCATCACATGAAAATTTCCTCAGTTATTTTTCAGAGCAGTCATCATAAACGTCAGCTCTCAAGGAAGTGTGGATTTTCACCACCACCTGCGGTGAATTCCCTTCAGATAATTTCTGAAAGGGGAAAGACAACGTTCTTCTCAATTTCTGCAATGTCTGGACTTCTGGAGGCTCTAATTGAAAGCTTGCCCGAACGTCAGAGTGTTATGTTGTAATGGTGGATCTAGACCTTGGCAGACTAGCAAGTGTTCCCTATTCATAGTGTCTGTTTTACAAATAGGGCATAGACTATTGGTCAATAAGTTTATTCTTTTTAGATGTTCGGCTAGGCAGTCATGTCCAATTCTCAATCTAAAATTGGCCACAGCCTCTTTACGTGGTCTGTGACAGAATTCCTTCCAGTCATTTTTAATATTCTCCTATTGTTTATTTCTGGACTTATTAGACAGATCCATGATATAGTTTATCATGATTTTCTCTCTCATACATTTTTTAAGGGAATCCAATCGAATAGCAACCTCTTCAATATCCGACTCTGTACCATGTTTAGCCAATCAGTCAGCTCTTTCGTTACCATCTATGTCCACATGAGATGGTATCCATTGGAATTGGACAGTTTTGCTGTTCATATTTAGTTCCCATATAATTAGTTTTATTTTACTCATGAGAGAAAATTGTGAAAGGTGTTGAGTGCAATTGGCTCTATGACTGACCTTGAGTCAACCAGAATGACAGCCTTTTCAAAAGATTCCATTCTGGATTGCAGATTGGTCACAGCTAAGAAGATCGTGTGGATTTCAGCATCAAAGTTAGTTAAGTTTTTACCCGCAGTGGCATACTATGAGAGTAATCCACTGTATGCACCTGCACCTGTGGGATCATTCATCTTAGATCCATCAGTATAGACTTTCAACCATTCTGGCTCGGGATAGTTACCGTATTTACCTGCATATAAGTCGAGACATTTTGGACAAAAATGAGGTTTTAAAGTTGGGGGGGGGGAGGGAGTTCCTTCATTTTTAATTTTTTTTTTAATCAGAAGTCCAAAATGCCCTTTTATAAGACAAATGTTCTCTGTATTCCATAACATGATGACGTCTTTTCAGGTTGATTTTCATACCAGGAAGAATGTAACGATACAAAGATTGCAAGTGTGTATCAAGTTGTTGTTCTTGTTAGATTACGGCCAATTAGCTACGCGTGGACTCTAGGCCGAAGGATAGGGTGCACCCCGACGAGGTATTTCTAAGGGATCCTAACCCAATGCGTGTACATGATGAGCCGATGATGACAAAGGAATTTTTTTAATTGTTTGAAGAGTCTGATATTGAATCGGATCTTAAATCAGTTTTATTTTGCCATACCATACTATCAGTACTGTCATATAATTATTATTATCAATTTAATTTTGTATACTACTTTTGTATTGTTATTATCTTTATTATTGTATATTTAGTACTTTCCTTTTTACAGATGATTTTGAATAAAGGTATTTAAAAAAATTAAAGTTTCTTGATTGGGAAAGTGGTGCCGCGACTTATGCAGGATATAAAAAAATTCAAATTTTTTTTTATCAAGAAAGTAGGGGGGGGGGGTCGACTTATATGCAGGATCGACGTATACGTGGGTAAATACGGTATTCTCCAATAGTGATAAAGGCATTTATTTTCAGAATAGTATTCGGTTGCTTTTTTTTCTCAATTTCCATCCAATTTTACATCTTAAGGTATTTTCAAAAAATTCAACAGGTTAACTAGTATATTAGAATTTTCAATAGGAATATTCAGGTCGTTTAAAATCCCCTAACATACCTCGACTGGGGAGATAAGAGTTTTAAGGACACTCATTTGCCAGTTATTCATCCAGTTCGCTCAATGGAATGATCTTAACAAGAGTATTAACCACTTGTTTCTTTATCTCAACTACATCTTACAATATTTTAGGTCATTCATTACTTCTTAAAAAATAATCATCAATACTTTTAAATATTAATCAAATTTCATCCGCAATATCCAAAGTTCACTAAAACCGAAGAGTCCCCATGGTGAACAGAAATACTGTACGTGAATCGGAACTAATGGTTAACGTGACCATTTATTTTTTCCTTCAAAACGGGACATCTACTGTTTTTAAGATAATAGTGTAGGGAGACTGAATGCATAGGTCTGGGTATCTTTGAGTTGTTAAGAAAACGCGCAAAAAAACTTGTGTTAATGTAAATATCAAAAGAAAATGCGAAAAAAAACCTATGCTAAAACACACATACACTATAAGAAATAGTACAAGACGTACGTTTCGGGCGGTACGCCCTTCTTAGACTTCAAAAACACCATCCGACACAAGGCAGGAAGGTAGGAAAGTGAGAAATGTGTAAACAAAAGGACTCACAGAAAAAAGGAAGTCATTCGGGAGGAAAAAAATTCTTAGAAAACCAGAGTGAAAAGAGAAAATAAAGTGGAGATCGGGGGGGGGGAGGAATAAGCAAAAGGGGAACGTGACTTTAAAAAAAGAAATAAAAATTAAATAAACTGAAATACTTGACAAAAAAAGAACAAACAAAAACAATACATCCCCCGACGTTTTCATTGCGTCCCGAGAGGGGAGGGAGGGAGGTCAGTTTTAAGCACACTGCCGTTGGACGATTTTAGATTTTTAGCGGCCTTTATTGAAATCGTTACCGTGGGTGGCTCTCTTTCTAAAAACGGCACATTGAAGGGGACATTTTCTAAATACGGGACATTACGGTGTCCCGAAGCTGTGCTTGGGGACAACGTGACAAGCCATCTAAATACGGGACTGTCCCATTCAAAACGGGACATATGGTCACCTTACTAATGGTTCATGCTCACTATAGCCAAGGGGGTTTACTACATCCGAAGTTGACTGCATATCAACAAGTTATCAACAAGTTTTGGACATGGGGTGTCCAAAGCTATGGGCAGGGGGTTTATATCATGACCCCCAGATTCCATAATACTGCTATGATTTATGTACTAATATAATGCATAAGTAGTTCAACACTAAAACATAGTATCTTACTGGAACAGGGTTTTTGTCTTGCCCTCCTACATGCAATCATATAGGTGCCCATGACAAGTTATGGTGCTAAAAAACTGTAGGACCCCATTTTGAAAGATGTGTTAAGTTATAGAACAGAAGGATAGTTAAAAATTTACAGTATAAATACAACAAAATGATTTTTTAAAAGAATTTTAAAGTTTTACTAAGCTAAAACAATTTAATGAAGAAAAATAAATCTCATCATTTTAATAATTAATCAAATTAAAAGTAATATTTAAAAACATTCTGAAAAGTTATGTTATCCATCGTTCCACGTACTTTGCATTTTTTAAACATGTCACATTTAGCTTTCAATTATAGTATTAATTTCAAATATTAACTATTATATAATCTGGCATAGGTATGATATCGGCCAGCAGGTGATGTTTTCGAAAAACAGCTCAATAGCCAAGCATAATACAGCATACTCTCAGAAATTGTTCATATCATGGATCAATAACATTATTAGCATTACCGCAAAAGTAATTAATGTCATGCTTGATACAAAATAATTACATAACACACAGTTCAGAAACAAAATAAAAGTAAAGTAATTTTAAATAATTGAAGATGGATATCAACTCGACCAGAACAGATGTCACATTCTGACCAAAACAAAAACAAAGCGTGTGTATGGGGGGAAGGGTGCGAAATTCCGCCCATTACTTCCCAAATGTTGTTGACTGCACGTGATTTTAAAGCCAGCAGTTGGTGAAAAAACTTTTAACTCGTCTACTTCAGTTCATTTGGGTAAAAACTTTCGGTCGTCCATAATTTTATCCACAGATACCCAACTGTGATTTTAAATTATGTACTTTATTTGTAACTCACCTCAGCGATTATTTTGGTCTGCTCCTGATTGCCGCTACCGGCATCGACCACACCCTCCTTATTCGTCATTTGGTGACAATAAACACTGTTTGACTTTTCAATAACAAAATGTTATTCAGAAATATGTCAGCTTCAGGAAAAGTTCTTTTAGCACGCTGGAAGCGTCTCCCACAACGTGACGAAACGGAACTTACGCTACCCAACACAGCAACAGTTTAAAGTGACAGGAAGGGATGTGTATTAAAGAACTCGGTTGACCGTAGCAGCTGCCAGATTCAAAATTTTGATAAGTATGGCGCCATCTACTAGGCAAATTAAAAACAAAATTATGTATATAACTATGATATTGGAATTGGAATAGCTTCCTGGGAGCATTTGCATGGATTCAGGCCCTGATTTTCCAGTAGGCCCGGGCCTAGGACCCCCGAATGTTGGGACCCCCCCAAAGCAAAATCCCAATTTAATTCTTTTAATTTAGCTTTTTTAATAGCAGATTTTTATACATCCTTTCAATTTTTTCAAACAATATTTTAAACAAGTTGCCAATCTGCTCGATGACTGGACGGCATTTATAACCAGGTGCAGGGCCGGATTATGACCAATAGGGGACCCGGGCATTGATGATATTCAGGGGTCCCCCATCTATGAAATTTGTTTTATTTTTTCACAAAATTTTTATATAAAAAAGAATATTTTAGTACAGCATTTGGAGTTGGGGGCCCTGGGCAAAGTCCCGATTTGCCCATGCAATAATAAGGCCATGGCCAGGCGTTGAAAAAAGTTGTAAATTCTTAGATATTTTATGTACAGCTTGAATTTGTTAGTTAAGAAATTCATCATGAAAGATAATAGACGACTGCCATTTTGGGGAAAAAAGGCACAGTCGACAGCAGTGGCGGCGGACCAAGGATTTTGGTTTTTTTGGGGGGGCTATAAATTCTGCTGAACTCGGTTATAGTGACCTCGATTATAGTTATAACTCTCTTATAACGTCAAAATACTCTGTGCCACTTGACTTGCTCACAGAACACATGCCCACAAAGCAATATATGTAGAATGTAGATTGTTATAGTCAAGTAATTATCTGATATTTTCCGTAACGTTGTAACCGAGTTTAACTGTGTTTCATACACTAATTATAAGTATTTATTTAAAATCTAACATTTTTTTGGTAAAAAGTACCTTAGAAATAATTTAAAGACAGTTAAAAAAATTAATTCATTATGGACAATTTTCAATACTTTTCACTTCTAACTTTTCACCTTTAGGGAGAGCTTGAGCTTTTATAGCCCCCCTCCTTGTATGAGCCTATGATCGACAGCAGGGCACAGCCAGAAAGTAATTTATCTTTAGAAATTTCAAGCTGCCTACATCAGTGTTAGGGGGCCCCATCTCGAGTTGTGCCTATAGTCAAGAATTTCTAAATCGGGCCCTGCATGAATGTGTTATTATCGACTGCTTTTATTGGACCGAAATAAAGTCATAAACTAATAACTTCGAACTTAGTTCACTATTTGCCTAATAAATTTAAAGCATAAGCCTTGGGCTTTGGGCTGGTTATAATTTTAATTCATACCGTATTAGCCCAAATATAACGCGATGTTCTTTGACTGGCCGTTTTCCCGTAAAAAACCTGACTCGCAGTAAATTCGAGGCTTAAATATGGGATTTTTCTAATTATCTAGATGAAAAATTTTCGGTGTCGCGTTATATTCGGGCTAATAGTATATAAAACTCTATTCTGCTATGAGTAGAACCTGACTATAACATTTTTGTGACCAGGGCAGTTTTCAAATTTTGTGCCCCTACATATAGCACACTTAATTTTTTGTGCCCGTACCCCCTACATATAGCTTTAAACTCAATTTTTTGGCCCATTTATGCATGTGTGCCCAGGGCACGAGCCCCAAGTGCCCGTGTGGTAGCCAGGGCCTGACTATGAGCAAAAAGAAAATTTAGGTACACATCACGATGCTCGGTGCATTTAAAAATAATTATTTCCACTGAACTATCGACCAGAAAATATTATTTTATCCTTAATTACTGGCCATACGTGATGGTGCGGTGAGGGAATGGCATATAAGGGAAATTCCCATGGCCCCGGCCCCACCATCTGGAGGCGGGTCCCTTTTACTGTTCTGCATCTAATACTTAATTGCGTATTGCCACTCTTCGTTAAAAATCCGCAAAAAGAATTTTTTCTGGGAGTTTAAAAAATATTTTTAAATAAAATTACAAAAATGCAGCGAGCGTCCGCCAAAAACCTGAAGACAAAAAAGTTTGGATGTTGGTGACTGAATCTTCTTTTCTTGAAAAGTAGATACTAATCAGCTGTTTGTCATGACTAAATTTAGACCTTATTTAATTTTATTAACAAGAAATTTCAAGATCCATTGTTAAATAATGGAATTAAGGCCAAGCCAGAAGAAAAACAGTGGACTTAGCAAAATCCCCGAAATGTCAATTTTCGTTAACAAAATAATAAAGATCGACTGTCAGAGGCAAATTCTGAATTTTCCTCTTTTTATACCTCCCGAAATTTTTTCGGCTATCTGCTTGAATGGAAGTTTAACTAACAATAATTTTTCTAATGCTGAAGAAATATGTCATGAAAAAAATGTTGCACAACGGTGACGAGGAATGTGAAATAAAATGTTAGATTTGTTTAAAACATGAATATTTTATCATTATATATTTTTAACTTCTAATAATTTTAATTGTATTAACTGTTTATCAATTAACGTTAATTTTAAATTTATTTAAAAATTAATAATGTCTAAGGGTTATGAGTAATTAAAGATCAAAGGAGGTTTGGGTGGCAGAGAGACCTTGAAGATTTTATCTCCGACTCCGAGCCTCTGGTGAGTTGCTTTCCTTTCTCACAAACAAAATTATCTTCTTTTTTTAAACATAGCAAAAAGGCAGACAACTTTCGGATATTTTTGGATCAAGATCCATCTCAATTACTCAAAACATGAGACTTCATAATGGTATTCAGTTGTTGTGTGCAAGATCCATATGCAGCAGCGCTGGCCATGGGCGCCGGCAGTATAGGGAAAGGGGGGGCATGCCCCCCCTGGATTTTTGTATGCAGTATTTTCCCTTGCTTTTTTGCTCTTTCCAACATGGCAACCATACGTTGAAGAAGTCTTTGCCCCCCCCCTGGAAAATATTCTGCCGGCGCCCATGGCGCTGGCCCAAGGACAGATTAAAGGGATGGTGGGTGGGGGTGACCGCCCCTCACGAGACAACAGAAATTAGTGTAAAAGATATCCTATTTTACTTTCATAAATATGTATGTAAATTTCCCAACTAACTGCTTCCACCCACAAAATTGCATCAATCCGTCGCTGTGCCGGCAGGATCTTTTTCTGGAGGGGGTGCACCAAGACAGACAACTTGGATAATTCGAACTTGTTTAATTCGAAATTCTGGATAATTCAAAATTTTTGCTCGGTCACTAGAAATCTTTAGTATTTATCTCTTCTCTCAGAGAGAATACTTGTAATTCGAATTTTTGGATACTTCGAACTTTATCTCTAATCCACTCACCCAACTTCGGATTATCCAAGTTTGATTGTATATATACATTCACACATTCATGTGTAACAAATGTATGTAAATTATCTTTGTTACACATGATAATTTACATAATAGCATGATATAATTAACATGATACTTTTTTTTTTTCCAAGTTTCAGTGGGGATACGAGCGCACCCCCTTGTACATCCTCTCAAAACGGTATTCGAACGTGAATCAAATTACATAGGTCGGTTTCGCAAATAAAATATGGGTCTTTATAAAAAGTTAATTATGTAGTATATAACAACTTCTCATACGTCTTTAGAGTTACGTGTCTTTTGAAAGACTAATTAACTAATAGGAAAAAAATATTTGAATACTTTTTTGAGAGGATGTATTCCCTTCCCGATGCCTGATGTTCATATGAGTTACATTTACAGATGGGATCACCCCAGGATTTAAAATACTTTAGTTGTAAAATAACAAAAATAAAATATCCTGTAAAAAATCTACACTACTCTGACAGGCCTCAGATATTCAGGGGTGCCTTGCATCGCCCCTAAGTTTAGAAAAACTGAAACGCAATCTTAAGTCTAGGCCTCACCATGTCCGAGTGGATAAGACACTTAAATACGGTAGATGGCTGAAATGTGAAGGTCAGGTTTCTGGCCTCCAGCCCGGCTATTGATCGAATGATCTGGAATTTTGGGCAGTTTTCTCCATATGTAACGCGAATAAGCGTTAGAATCCCTTAAAGCGTCCTCTGCCCGGGGCACGCCTGCCCATAGGCAGATACCGCTTGACCAGGTTTGCCTTAACACAAGAGTCCATAGGTCTCAGCACCTTTTATTAAAATAAAATCTTTTATAGAAAATCTGGAGTGACTCCACTCGACTTTCCGAACACTTACAATTAAGATCATTACGAAGAATTTAAATAAATTAAAATCGATGAATAATTCAAACATATATACCCAATTTGAGCTCAATCGAATGTACTATTTAAACGCTGGCGCACTTTCAAGAATTTCCCCCATGTGCCATAATGTAAAAGAAATCTTTGTCGTAGCCCTGTAGAAAAACTATAAGTCCTATACACACCAAAATCAATACCAGTCTTGCAACGGTGGTTTATAACATATATACCCAATCATGGGCGTAGCCAGCGAGGGGCAGGGTGGGGCAGCTGCCCCCCCCCTAAAATGATCTAGTCATAGGGTCTGATTATGACAAACCGGGCATTCTCCGGTTAGACTCCGTGTCCTGCACCCCCCCTAATGAAAATCCTGCCTACGCCCTTGTACCCAATTTGAGCTCAATCGAATGTACCGTTTAAACGCTAGCGCACTTTCAAGAATTTCTCCCCATAGGCCATAATGTAAAAGAAATCTTTGTCGTAGCCCTGTAGAAAAACTATATGTCCTATACACACCAAAATCAATACCGGTTTTGCGACGGTGGTTTATGACATATATAACCAATTTGAGCTCAATCGAATGTACCATTTAAACACTAGCGCACTTACAAGAATTCCCCCCCCCATGTGCCATAATGTAAAAGAAATCTTTGTCGAGCCCTGTAGAAAAACTTTAAGTCCTATACACACCACTCACATACACACACAATCTCGAAGTCGAATTTTTTCATGCTTACAATACTTTCCTTACATAGTACATGTTCGGAAAGTAAAAAGGGGAGATAAAAATGAAAATATTTCAATGATTTGCCTTCATTTGAACGAAACCAATGTTGCTTCATGATGCTATGCCGTAGTAATTAAGCATTACCTATAAACTGAACGAGCAGTGGTTGTCGTCGCTGTTTCCGCTATTTCCAATTCATGCAAGCAGAGACGGCCCGAGGGGCGTGCGGGGCCCCAGGCGAAGAGCAAGAGCGGGGCCTCTTCTCAATCATGTCTTATGAGATAGCAATAAAACAGCCCAGGAGCGGGGCCTCTATAAGCGCGGGGCCTTAGACGATCGCCTACATTCGCACCCCCCTTGGGCCGGTCCTGATGTAAGGCATATGATGTATTAACTAAAACGAACTTTGTTAGTATAAGTCTGCTAACATCCAGGTAGCTTCAGATGGTTTATCAGATCTGTAAAAAAAATTAGCCGAATTTCTAGCAGATGAAAGAAATCGTAGTCTATAAGCCTACTAATATTATAAATATCAATGTTTGTATGTATGTGTGTTACTCTTTTACGCTGAAACGGTTTGACGGATTTGGATGAAATTTGGAATAAAGAAAGTTAAAGGCCTGGATTAACAAACAGGCTACTTTTTATCGGGCGAAAAAAAACTCTTCCTATAATATACGAAAAAACTATCTTTTACCCTACCCAAAAAATAGAATACAATTGAGCTTTTTTTTTTTACAAAGCCGTCGATAGATGGCGCAAACTTATAGAATATGCAGTTTTTAATAAATAAAATCACCTGAATAAGTTTTTTTTCTTCTGATGTGATTTATAAGCGGATTCGGCCCAAGCACACAAATCCAAAATACATGTTACACAAACAAAAAATAAGTTTTTAAAACATTCATTCAGTTCGAATTATGCATTTTTCTGCGCGTCTTTTTCCCATTCTATTTGTATTGCATTACATCCAGAAAAAGGATATTAGAAATATCAATTTTAATTTTGTTTAATCACACTCATGAATAATGATACACTTTCCAACTTGATGGAATAAGGAAAGAAAATAGGGAAGACGCATGGATTATGATACACTTTTAATATATAGCACTTTAGTGCGTATTTAAAATCTGAAAGTGTTACAGATTTTCTTCCTTTTTTTTCCTTTCCGTTTTTTTTTTTTGATAACGACCAGTATATCTAGAAGCTCTTCAGAATTTATATAGGACGAAAAGAATTTTTACCTTTTTGTAGGTTTTTATCATTAAACCATCTTATTTTTGTAAGCAGGGGTGACCCGACACGGTAAGCAAGGTTAGCATCGCATCCGGGCGCCGGCTTCGATTGTGATTGTGTGTGATTAAGGCAAACGTGCGCGAGGGGTATCTGCCTAAGATGAGGGATGCCTTGGCAGGAGGACTTTCTAAAGGGTTCTAACGCGTATTCACGTTACATCTGGAAAAAAACCTACCAAAACTCCAGACCGTTAGATCGACGACCGCGCGATGGGACCCGAACGCGGGACCTTCACACTTCGGCCGTCTACCATTTTCAGTGATATAACCACTGTGACATGGTGAGGCCGGCGCCGGCTTCGAAGGGGCGTTATTTCGAACTCAAAAACCAAGTAGAACTTAACAGGGTGCGTCTTTTTACCGTTAGCAGGGGGTGCCACTTACCCTAACGCCGCCCCTGTTTGTAAACATCTTTATTTTTAATTCCATTCAGAATCTGAAAGATTTGAGTGGCAAGGAAGATGATGAGAAACACAAGATTTACTAAGATGGCGAACCAACTGGTCGCCGGAGGCGGCTTTATATACGCTTTTATTAAAAGCCACTGCTTTTGACTCGATGACTTGATCGATGTTGAACAGTTGACTAATGATCCTAAAACACTGAACGAAGCCGCAACTTTACACGTTTCTTTGCCTGCACTAAGTAAAACTCACCATTCTTTACGAATTACAAGTCTTTAGATGGACATTACTGTTTTTAGACAACTAATTAATGGGACGAATTTTATTTTGTAATGTGTACGCTTCCTGCAATAATATTTTTCGAGATAAACCACATTTTTTTGAAAGGAAAAGGTAATTAATTGAAAAAAAATACATGTGAAGAGCGAGTAAAATTTTGAAATATTTTTGTACTTTTTCTTGATTTACCTTAGTGCATCTTTTAGCACTTTTACTTGCGTTAAGTAACACTCACCCTTCTTTACGAATTATATGTCTTCATATGGACATTAATACGTTACAGTGTAATAATGGTAAAAATTTTATTCGTAATTTGTAGGCTTACTGCCATCGTCTTTTTTTGAAATAAATTACACCTTTTGAAAGGAAACATTTGAATTAAAATTTTGAAAAATACATGCAACAACTCGTGTTTTTAAATTTTAAACTACTTTTGCACTTTTTATAACTATTTTAGCTTAGTTAGTTTCAGCTATGAAAATAAATTAAAATGAAACCCATTTAATGAGATTTTTTAAATTTTGCACTTGAATGTCATATTTTCAGTTATTCAAGAAAAAAGTTTAAAATTCAATTTTCTCAAAAATTATTGATTTTTGGATATCATAGGGGTAAAAATTGTAGCATTTTGGCATTAAACTTCCCCTATAAACAGGGTCCTACTGCTAAAATGGATTAAAATCAAATTTGGTGCATAGCCTGCACACGAGATGCCCTCGGAGAAGTGCTTTATTGTTTGTTTGTGGATTAAGGCCGAAGCCCAATTGACTGCACTAGGGTTCTAGGCCTATAGGGGGAATGCCCCCCGTGGGGGACTTTCTAAGGGTTCCTAGTCCATATTTACAGAAGGATTCAGAAATAACCACTGAAAACTCCCAACAGCTACGTCGTCAGGCTTGATCGGGGTTTGAACCTGGCACCTCCCGCCTTCCAGTTTAGAGAGAAGGGTTCCTGGTGGGGCAAGAAGTGTTTTAGAAAAATTTTGTTCCAAAAATAAATTCTGTACACATTCCATGGTACAAAAATTTCTTAAAATTTTTGTGTTTTTGTTTGTTTGGTACAAAAATTTCTTAAAAATTTTGTACCAAACTAGTTAAAAAATGCTCAAAAACTACTCAATAAATGTTGAAATTGTTTGTGTACTAGGGTTCTAGGCCTATTTGGGGAATGCCCCCCGTGGGGAACTTTCTAAGGGTTCCTAGTCCATATTTACGCGAGGATTCAGAGGAATCCACTGAAAACTCCGAACGGCTACATCGGCAGGCGTGATCGGGGTTTGAACCTGGCACCTCCCGCCTTCCAGTTTCGAGAGCAGAAACGTGGTGGGCAAGAAGTGTTTTAGAAAAAAATTCTTCCAAAAACAAATTTTGTACATATTGTATGGTACAAAAATTTCTTTAAAATTTTGTACCAAACTAGTTAAGAAATGCTGAAAAACTATTCAATAAATGTTGAAATTATTTGTGTACTTTTGTATTTAAATTATAATCATATATTTTAATACGTATTAAATTATAATGCCTTTCATCTAACTTGCTGTGCAGTCAACACCTTATTCTTACATACTAGCTTTCTATGTATGCAGTATGAAATAAAGCTGCTTTAAATATGTAGTACCAGGTTACCGAGCCATGCTCAGAATCTAAAGGCTCCTTAAGTGTAAAATAATGAGTGCGTAAATGCTTTGGCACGTATCAATAATCTTCATGGTTGCCAAAGATTTTCATCGCTGTCGGATCACACATACATTATCAGGTAAGCTTTGGTCGGCATTCAATGTTACAATGGCATATACTTTGTTTTGAAGAGGGATGCTAAATATTCGATGGTCGGTGCTATAAGAGTTGATCAAAAAGTAGTTTAAAGTAAGATGCCTCCTTTCCTTCTGTAGCAGATCAGCGAGGGTATCAGCGAAGATCTTGGGCGATGCATTCACTAACAGCGTCTTCATTACTTCAGAAATATATCTGTCCATATTGAGGACGTTCAAATTCAGCATCAAGAATTTGAGTTGGTTGAACTGTCAGATGAATGAGTTTATAAAAAAAAAAATTCATCAAGTCTGCTATACACTGTGCGCAACGTAGCAGTACACACCAAAATCGTTAATAGTTTCTCTCGTCATATACTGTGAACAAAGCCATTGTAAAGTATGCTTTCAAATTTCGAATTCTTTTATGAAATTCTTTGAAATGTGGGTGACATCGAAGAAACAACCACACCAATTCATTAGGAAATTCGGAATGTCCTACATCAATCTTACAGTCCCCAAAATGGTTTATGTTAATTTTTGTTTTTACTCTTCAGGAAAATGCAAAGCTCCACGGTGAATGCAATCCATGTTAAAAAGTTTTCAACTATGATAGTAAGTATCCACATTTGTGGCAGCTTTGTAGATACTTAGACTGTTTACCCGAAGTATTTGTTGACGTCTAGCTGTTCTATGTCGTTCTCCTTCCAAATACTAATCATCTGTTTCATCTGCTTGTGTTTGAACTGCACGTTCACATATTTGGGCCAAGTGCTGCTGCCGGTGATCAAATGTTTCCACAGCTCGTTTTTGAGCTACATTTTCATGCATTTACGTCTTTATAATACATCTATGATGATAATTCTTTACGATTGAAATTGTAAATTTCTCTATAGTGCTTCAAAATTCAAACATAAAATACTTACTTTTTTCTAATTCAAAGAAAATACATCTTGCATAAACAAATTCTACAAACGTAAATTCAATCATAAAGATACATAAATATAGATGCCATAAAAGTATAATGTTACATAAATATGCTTTAAACATAATTTTATTTTATAAACTCACGCTTAAGAAAAGAAAAAGTGTAACGCAATTTAAATTATTAGTATAAAAGGACACTTCGAAATCATGAAATCAAAAACAGAAAGATCAAAAATATTATTTTATAATAACCCTAACAACTACTTAAACGTTGACAATAATAGAACAAATGGATGCACTGAAGAAAATGGACTTCTAACCTCGAATAAATCAAAAATACATCGTTCCTATATAGTTACGCTGATCCCTGACTCTGTCAGAATTCCAGTTCAACCACTCAAAATAAAACTTTTACATCATTAATCCAAACAGATTAAAAATATATTGTCTAATAACTTAAAATTTACACGGTTCGTTGGTGCGATCAGCCTGAAAATTATCATAATTATCTGAAAAAAAAAAAAATCTGATAATCCACCCGTTCCCTGATTTTTAAACGGTTTTTTTTCTTCCTTGGTATTTTCAGCTCTATTTCATTTAAGAGAGTAAAAAAAGCTAATCATTTGAGTGTCAGAATTATCTAGCAAGTGTCATTGACGTTACATTGAAGTCACGGTTATCAGGCTTTGGAGGGAAAATTACGATTCCAATTCGCTTAAGATAGCTTTTCTAAATTACTACTCAGTTTAACTTTTTTTTTCAAAAATAAAATTATTTTCTATGCATTAAGCATGGGTATAGGAGAGGATGTTGATACCAAACGAAATGTTTCGAATACGAAATGTTTCTGCAGATTATACAATTCGAATTTCGATATATAATAAAAATTGAATATGAAGTTATTTGATTTTAAGTGGGTAAATATTAAATATTCTGAGTGTAGACATTCTATCATCCGCTGTAATTGTCTCCACAAAGGCCTTTATCCTTTAGTTTAATGATAGTACACAACACAAAACAACACAGTCTAATCCACGTCTAAATAAGAATCGAAAATTTATTAGAAAAAATCTTAGTAACCAGATTTCAGCCTCCCAATTTACTGCTTCCACATATGGGCAACTTCCAGCCTGCGGCCGGATGGGGCCCGCCATGGCTTTTGGACCAGCCCGCAGAACAAGTCAAAACCCTGTATAAAACCTATATAAAACATTCAAACTTCCATATAAATCCGAATTATACGGCCCGCGATTTCGCTAACATCCTGAAGTCAGGCCCAGGAGTTCGCTAATATCGTAAAGTTCTGCCCGCAACTTTTCAAAGGTTGTCCATACGATGATAAAATAAATGAGTTGAAATCATCAACTGCAGTTAATGAAAACTAAACTGATGGCTGATCACCTGCAAAATTAATTTGAATATCGGCTGCGAGCCCAATTTAGGAATCGATTGTATCATTACAAATTTTTTCATCGGAGTTACAAAAATCGTTTCATTATAAACGGTTGTCCCTTAAAAAAAAAAAAAAAAAACGTCAGGGTAACTACATTTAAATATTTATCGTCAACTTGGCGAAATAAGGCAGTTAAAGTAGAATTCAACCTAGTGCTGTTATTTAAAAAAAAAAAAAAAGAAAAGAAATGGAATTTCATGTTATGGCAGAGGATCTTTTTTCTTACTGTGAATGACTGAAAAGGGTGTCATTTTCATTTAAATTATTCGGCTAAGCCAGGGGCGTAAGGGGGGTCATAACCCCCCCCCCCCATGAGAAATTTTTTGCCATACAAAATGCATATTCTTCACTACATTATCACACACACGCATACATATATATGAGTTGTAGTAGTCGTAACCCCCCCCCCCATGAAAAATTTCTGGTGTAGCCAGAAATTTTCAGCTTAGCCCAGGGGCTAAGCTGAAACTTTTATAAACTTTTGAAATTCGCATCATATGGATCAATAAAATACTTGAAAAATCTTTATTGTTTTAGTATATACGCGAAAATACATTTAGCTTTACGTTAGTTACAAAAGGATAATTGTAATAAATTCAGGCAATTTTTCACATAAGATTTACGAATAGTTTTGTATTAATAACTATGAATTAAAAATAATTAAATTATTTACATACATTCCATCAAGGTGCTTGCGGGGATGGCAACGAAGATTCTTTTCTCTTTTTCTTTCGCTGGTTGCCAGGAGGATATTTTGAAATAAAAATAACTTTTTAATTCTAAACAAATTTATGTAGCTGAAAGGTGCAATATATCTAGTTACTAAAATATTTATTTGTCTGTGTAATGGATGTCAAGTTCTATTTATTTTGTTTCTTTGTGAAATTAATTTTTACTATTATATATCGATGACGTGTATTTTTTAATCTGCCCCAAACTTATTTGAGCGCCCCTTGTAGAAAGATTGCATCAAGTGTGGTTATGGCGCTACCATCCAAAAATATTTAAATTTTGAGGGTTTTAAAGTTTTTTTGATCACGTGACCTAGCCCAATCGTTCCAGGGGCCCAAAACAACCCCAGGTACGAAATTAAAAATGAATCTTTAGTGCAGTTTTCGAGATCGCTGACACACACACACACACAAACATTCCTCGTTTAATATAAGAGCGGATAAAAAACTTACTGCAAACTGCATCTTAGATTAATTCTAGACCTGCCCCCCGCAGACTGAAAACTCAGGAGGGCTTCTTGCAAACTACCTTGAGAGAGATGGGCGAGCTCGAGCTTTCATCATGAGTTGAACCATTCTTACTATCTACAAACCCTATGGCAGTTATAAAGGCTCTCTATTTTTTTTTATCTTTCGTGCTTCGGCAGACTCAGGATTGTACACTGTACAGTACTTTTTCTCAGTGCAGATATGAAAAGTATTTATAATCATTTTCCTTCTGATGCTTGGCTGCATATTTATACAGGTGACACAAAGCTTTATGGTGACTGAGCTATATGATTTATACTTATGATATGGTGGCTTAGCTGTACGTCCTTTTCAGGACTAAAAATCATTCTTGGGGAACATTTTTATATTAAACATATTGTCCTCTGACCAAGGCATCCCTTTCCCTTAGGCAGATAGCCTTTATGTAATTTTGCCTTAACAACATACATTAAAAATAGAATTATTGAAATCACACTTGACAATTTGCTTAGTATGCAAAGTTGTCACATATGGTCGTTAAAGAGATGGATTTAAATCCCGAAGCTATGCAAATGAATAGCAATTTGCCACATGGAGAGAAGGCAGCTCACATCAATCAATCAGATGTTTACAGCTCTTCAATTTTCAGTTTTTAATTAACATCTAATTTTTTTTAAATTCAAATTAGTAACCTGCTGTCTCTGAATTTTTGTTGATTTTTTTATTTCTTTTGTGTACCTATGCAATCAGTTTCTCAAGAAAATTGTGAAAAAATGCCTACTAACAAACTTTGTATGTCAGTAGAATAAATAGCCAACAAATAATGGTTGTTGAAAATATTTGCTTATTTTTTTTAGCACTCTCACATCACTCTATAATTCAAAAACCATATAGTCTTATAGCCTTAATCAATAAATGGATTACTAACACATAAAGAATTTCTTTTATTAGACTGGTAGTTTCTCAGATTAGAAAGCTCAAACCAACAAACTATGTCTCTTTATTATATTGCAGTCGGAGTGATATAGAATACGAGCAACAGAATTGTCCAAGTCAGCAGCTCTCAACCTTTTAACGTCACACCCCCCCAACAAAGGCTAACTTACAGGTGGTGCACCACCCCCTCTCACATTTTTCAGTATACATACAGTTTTTTTATCTTTAACAATTAACATTTAGTCGAATTTTCTACAAAATAATATTATCAGTAAAGTTTGAATGAACATTTTAAGCAAAATTTGGATATATTTTTGAGTAAAAATGAGAATAAATAAGATGATTTTTTAAAAACATACATCATTACTTGCTCTTTGGTTTTTCTCTTGCCCCCCCCCCCCCCTGCAAACGTTCTGCGCCCCCCTTGGGGGCGAGCCCCACAGGTTGAGAAACGCTGGTCTAAGTACTTTACAGTGGAATGCAGTTATTATATGATAGTTTTACAGTAGAATGTAGATATAAACTACATAATCAAGTTCGTGTGTTTGATCTGTATGGCTGCCCAATTTTAAAACACAGTAAGGGACAAATTTAAAATTTTCCAGAAAATCAATAAAACCTATTTTCTTTTAGCCGCACGAAATGGTATTTTTGCACAACAAATTAATCCGTTGATTATTCTCACAGATTAGGATGACATCATGTAGAAAAATAATATATATATCATTTTTACTTGTGTTGTGATATTTATTGCACTTACTAGGTTAAAAAGTTGTTGGATCGTGAAAAAAAATTATATTTGACCAATTCAAAAACACAGTAAGTGCACTTACTTGGTTATTAATTAGAGATTTGTGCAAAAAATCAGTAGAATAAACTTTGTAGATAAAAAAACAATATTAGGGACAGTTTTTAATTTTATTTATTGAAAACATCTGATTATTAATATTTAATAACATTTAAACAACGAACAGAAAATAAAATAAAAAAATTAATTCAATGCTAGTAAGTGTTTCTAATTTATTTTTTTTCCAATTATATGCGTCTCACACTGTATTATTACTTAATATATTACAATAAATATTTATGTAATAACGGCTATTAACATTAAATAATAAATACAATTAATATATACTTTTTTTTTCACAATGAAATCTATAAGCGCAAAGTAAATAAAATAAACACTTTCTGATAACATGACCAGATGAAATTACTTTGTCATTTTACGCACGTTTAAAATATATTTTAACTTAACAGATGATATGAAAAATTATAAACAATCATGAAAACTTACAATATTCTTTCCAATGAATGTAATCTTCAAAACTTCCTGTTGATTCGTTATTATCAATTAAGTCTTTAGACTTATCATTCACTTTCAGGGATTCCCATAAGGTTTTTAAATTGTTGAAAGTGTTACTTTGTTTTAAATTTGTCAAATTGAAAAAAAAAGCACTTACTAGCTTTATCCATTTTGATATCTATACGAAAAAATTAAATTATTGAAAAGTACCAAGTAAATCATGTTCACACGACTCTCTTAGAACGAAAAATTCTAAAAAATCCATTTTGAAAAATTTGTCCCTTACTGTGTTTTAAAATTGGGCAGTCTTATACTGACATTCATATGACCAATCAGAATGAAGCTTACATAGCTGACTGTAATTTCATGATGTTAATTTCAGAAAGCAGAACTTTGCTTTCTGAAATTAAGAAGTTGACTTAAGCAGCTTCAACCACTGCTTAAGTCTGAAACACGGTTTTCCAAAGTAATGACTTTTTCTCCATATGTGAATATGGATGTTAAGTTTATACATATATTACAAATTAATACACAATAACACAATAATAAAGACAATAACACAAGGAGCAATTAATAAACAAAAATTTTTATTAAATATCAAAGAAAATAATCACATTTGTTCAATTAGAAAATTCAAACAAAGCAGAATTTATCATTAAATGGAAAAAATTATATTTTCTGGAGGAAAAAAAAAAAAAAAAAAAAAAAAAAAAGGAATGAGCAATACAGAAACATTAGAGAGAATACAAACATTGAAGAATCTCTTTTATGAAATATTTTCTTTAAAATATATTTAAGTTAAACGCATAGCAATATAATGATGTACATAAAATAAGATGTAAAATGTGTATGTCTTTTAGCCCGTAACTTCAACATGGGTGGTCTTAGGTTTACCAGGAATTTTTTTTATTTTTTTTTTTTATGCATTTTTTGTGAAAATTGCTTATTTCTGAGAATTTTCACACTAATTTTTAATAAAAGTCTATTAAAATGTAGGGTGAAATGCCAATAAAGAGCAGTTTTATTTCATTGTATTTTTGTGAAGGGGTCATTTTAATCACTTATATTTTTGTGAAGGGGATGTTTTGATCGATTATATTTTTGTGTAGGGAAAACAAAATGGACCCAATTTTTGTCTGCATTGCCCCTGTTAACCAAATTTAGTATGGTGGGCCAAAGAGGACAGGTTAAAACATTTAAAAGATAATTTTTCTAAATTTGAATTGTAAAAAAACTGTTTTATATGCAATTTTTGGCTTTTACCTCCTATACATCAATGCTCCCCAACCTTTTTATCACTCCAGACGGGTCAAACTTGATAATTTAACCGCGGGCCGATGAGGCTGCAGGGAGTAGCATTGTGTGAGGGACTGCTTGTTTATATTTTAGAATGTTTTGATTTAATAATTTTAATTTAAGTGTATTTAAACATGCCTTCAAAATAAAATACAGTTATATTACAGTACAGCAATAAATACAATACTGTAGTAATAAATAATTAAAATCTGTTTCATTTATTTATTTTTCTCTCTCTCTTATTTTCTTTCTTTCTTTCTTTCAGGTAACAGCATTCATTTTCAATTCTATGCAGTTTTAATTCATAATATTGAGATGTTTAATAAACAATAAACTAATTAAAAATAGTTACAAGATTTCTGTTACAAAAGTATAGATGTGCACAAACCTGTCAAAGTCACACATAACCAAGAGAAATATGCCACAGCAAATAAAATGGAAATAATTTGATGTTCATTGGTCAACCCAGTATCATTTGATCCATGAACGGTACCGGTTGCAACCCAGGGGTTGCTATAAGTGACGCAAAGTCCAAAAGCCTAAGTGTATTTGCATTTTTTAAAGGAGGATAACTCCTCTAATTAACTGATTTACATTCCTTCGAGAATTCAAGTTGAAGATAGCAAGTACAGATTGTCATCATTTTGATGTTACAAATTTAAAAATGCATTAGAAACTCAATTAGGTGTCAGACAATTATGAAAAATTACATCATGAATAAAATGGTAAGCTAGAGTTGGTGTATTTATACTTGGACAAGTTTGTAGGGAAAGCTTTTTAGAAATAGGGCAACATTTGATCATGTTTTCATTTTTGAAATTTTGCTTTGATTTTCTAACAGTATAGAAAAGTTTAATTTGTAAGTTGATAGTTATAATTTAAAATAAATGTGTCATACTTAACTGTGTTTACTCAAATGATAGTCAAACCCCTACTTTGAGGCACAAAAAAAGCATCAAAATATTTCCCTTGCATAAAATTTGCAATTACATATTTGACCTTCATTTATGTCAATAAAAATATTACTATAAAAAGAAAAATGTCTCTTTTTTGTGTGCAACATTTGAAAAGATTAATTAATACACAGCAGATAATCTGGAAACTTTAATAAGTTAGTAATTTTATTATAATATGGATAATGTTTTAGCTTTAGAGTGTGCTATATTATGTAGCAGATTTCTTTGCATAATAGTTGCACCTAGACTTTCACCATGAAAAAATGATAAAAAAACGTGTGACTATTACACGAATAAACACAATAATATAGAAAATAGTCATATAAAAGATTGAAAGAAAACATTTAAAAATTTATATTGTGATTCCCCCCCCCCCCTAGCAGTTATATATATATATATATATATATATATATATATATATATATATACATATATATAGTTCAGTTTAACTTTTAAAAAACAGTGTTTTTACAACATTGTGCAGAGTGGCTCGGTCAGAAAAATGGGTTTAAAAATCCATTCAAGAGGCACATTAAAAGCATTATTTTCCATTGAAGCTGTTACAAACAATTTAGCTAACAAAAAAAATGTATCAAACCTGGTATCAACTGAAGTATTTACAAAATGATAAAAAAAAAAAACTTTACTGTGTTAATTAAAATAGAATTCACAATAATGCTTGCAATATGGAGAAAGTAGGCATTTCAAATTAAATAAGATTGCTGTTTTAGGAAGTCATCAAGGGAAGGAAGGTTAGGAAGTCATCAATAGTATATTTTAAGGTAATAGCTAAAATACAACATTTTAAAATACCTTTTTTATAATCATCAGAATGAACTAATATTTGTAAAAATGTTATATTACAGAAAATGGTTTGCATGGCAAGTATTTTATTCATACAAATATGAGATCAGGGGTTTTAGTATAAAAATACAAAAATATAAAATTGAAAGTTTTCAGAGTATGAAAGCAAAATAGATATTTTATATACAAGTATTGATGAGATGTATGATGTTTTAAAACAGATGTAGGCCAGATTTCAATATCTACAAATATTCAAATGAAAACACAGATCCATATCTGTATTAGCAACAAAACATTATGCATATAAATTTCGTATCAGCAGCAATGGCGTAGTGAGATGGGGGGGAAGGGGGTCTGTATATGCCCCAAATCACCTCTAAGGCACAGAAAATTGGTCAAAAAGGTATCGTACCCCAGGCACCAGTTCTGCTCGCTATGTCACTGATCAGCAGATCTTATACTGATCTTTTAATGACTTTTTTATGAATAAATGTAGAGTGTTAAGAATCAAACAATTAATAATAAACTTAATTTTAATTAAAAATCATCATCACTGTATTAGATATTTCGAATTCAGTTGACAATTTAGAAATTATCAACTGATTTTTAATCAACAAATATTTAAAGAACCTAATAATATATTTTACAACAATAGCAGCACATAGAGATCATCATTTTGCAGTATAAAGGAAGTAAACAAGAATCTAATGAAACAATAAACTTAAGTAAGCAAGCTTTAATAAGCTAATGCGTACTTAAATAATAACAGATGGGAACTGATAATGTTAATAATGTAGGTAAAAATCATAAATACTACACAGAAATACGAATTAATACATTTTTCAAGATTCATCACAGATTTATCGCAGGCTGGTGCTTTTCTAAAGAGTTATAAAAGTTAATTTTAAAAGATAGTATTTTGGATAAGTGGAATAAAGAATTTTAAATGCAACTGTTCAGTAAACTTGTTTGGCATGGTAATAATTCAATAGCTTAATATCCAAAAAGAAAAACAAAATTAAATTTAAATTTTTAAACATGATTTTGAATTTAAAATAATTATATATTATTTCAATTTGTATTTAATTCATGTATTTATCCCCTGGAAAAAGTTCTTTATATCTGTAGTTACTATGTAATATAAACAAAATTACAGCTTCTGTATTATGGCAAGATTACAACTCAATAGCAAGATATCTATACCACTAGCATACCCAGGATTAGAGATGAGACGGGCTCTGTAACTCACAATTGCGTTCGGGCTTGGGCTCATGAAAAATTTCTATTTTATTGAACATACTCCTTGAAACAGATTTTTAAAAAGTGATTCATATGGAAAATAAAAGTACTTATAAAAAAAAATTTAAAAAATGGCGGCACAGGTGCCTAGAAGGCACGTGGAGCTCTTTGGGTATTTCAGAACGACGGCTTATATTGCTTAGTTAGTCATGAGATCGGACATTATTTCATAAACATAGATATAAAGAATTAGAAAGTGCATTAAAAATTTGCAACTATATTTGTCTTTAATTTGCACAAACAGCAAAATTTATTGTATTCTATCCAGGAAATACTTTTTTGAATTTTATTTATCTTTAGCTGAAATTTTGGGCTCGGGCTTCGACTTAAATAACATTGCTCGGGCTCGGGCGGGCTCGGATTAAAAGTCTTCGGGCTCGGGCTTCAAAAAATGAGCCCGAAATCATCTTTACCCAGGATTTTAGTTTAGAGGGGAGGAGATACATATACTGCTGAACTCAGTTACAATGACATCAATTGTAGTTTCAACTTTCTTATAATGTCAAAATATGCTGCACCACTTGGCCATAGAACACAAGCCCATTATTAACATAACTCATTAGTCATAAATAATTATATGGTCTTTTCAGTGATGTTGTAACCGAGTTCAATTGTATTTCATATATTAACTGTAAGTATTTATTTTAAAAAATAATTTTTTCTTTACCTTTTTTTTATAAAAAAGATTTTAGAAATAATTTGAACACTTTTGAAAAATATACATATTTATTAAGTCACATATTCCCATTTTTAAAAGCTTTTATCTTTTGTCCCTTAGGGGGACTTAAGCCCCCATAGCCCAATATGGTCTATAGTATTGCTATCTTTTTAATACAATGATCGATTTGTGCATCTGATCATTCTAAAAACAGTGGCACATCATGCTTTGGAATCAAGTTGAGGATTAGTATTTTTATGCAAGCGCATAATTCATCTACAGAAAATAACTTTTAAATTAAAAGAGGTACTAATAATCGAAATTTATAATTTACAGTACTAGATTAAGCTACTCTTGAATTTTGTTGAACATACACATGCATTTTAAACGTTTACAACAAAATTATGTAAAGCTTATTAAAGTGTTATGCAAGAATTATCCCTTGCATATGTACAGTACAATAATCCTCCCACAAAAAGGAGGAGAGCAAATCAAATTTTTTCTTTAAAGTTGAAGCAACAAAAAGTAATCACATCAACCTTACATCTCTGGTTAAAGTAGAAGTAACTAAAGGCACCTGTTTTTTTAAGTGCATGGTGCGATCTGTAGGCACACAGCTTATAAAATCAAAAGCTACTGTACGATTGACAACAGTCATAATCTGCAAAATATCTTTATCGCGAGCATGTTTCTGAAGAGCCATACATAAAGCTTGAATGAACCAAGATCCATTAGTGGTATTTCTCCAGGAGTAAAAACCTAAAACACATAATAAAATAAGTTATATGTAAAAAAATTTAAACACTTTTATTTAAAGTTTCAAAAAATTAAATTAAATTTGTAAATTGATCAATTTATCAGAAAACTCACATTCATAAATTTATTACATACCCATGTTCTACAATGCTGATCTAATAGAGTGTATACAGTTCTTAAAAGCAAATGTCAGCTTTGCTTGGCAGACAATAATTGATACTTTAAAATAAGAAATTATTTTATACAGAATAATTCTAAATTTTACAGCTTTTCATATGCAAGCAAACTGTGATAAGTAAGCAGGGATTGACTAAAGTTGTAAAATCTTAGGAGACAGCAAAATTTTTAAGGAGCCACATAAATATTGATTTATATTAATTAAAAAAAAGCTAGTCACCAAGGGATAATTTTTAGTTGCCTGAGTGAATAGGCACCCGTTTTGTTTTTTTTTTCCTTTCTGTGACCCAGTAAATAAGAATTATAATCAAGTATGCCAGGAAAAACAATTCCTAGGATTCTCACCATGGCACAGGCACAGATATAGTTGCTTTAGTAGCCTTCAGGTTACAAAATAGTAACCTTTATGATAAAAACTGTACCTTTAACAACATAAACATACTAAAATTTTAACTGAAATCTTCTAAACAAAGTTAATCATAATACTAAAAAAAGTATAAAAACTTTTAAAAAATGTATAAAATACTTTTTTGTTTTCTCCTACATTTCTTTAAAAATCCTACATTTAGACCTTTAATTTAGCATGAGTCAGGTTTTTATGGAAATGATCAGTCAAAAAACATCATGTTATATTCAGGCTAATACGTGAATAAGTCATTCCACTGAGTCAGTCTTAAATTATCTCTTCTACTGAATGCTTGCTATTGAGAGCTATATTGCTTTACATAATTTTGCTGCCAGAAGCACTGTTGTTTTGCCTGTTTTGGAAGCTGTATTTTGAAAGTTGTTTATGAATTCTATACTGCTGTGTGCAGTGGATCAGACAAGGGAGCTCTGCTTAAGTATCCCAGATTTTAGCAAATGTAACAATTTTATTGTATGTGAATTGCAGTATTTCAGGTAGTCACTCTGATTGATAGCTTCTTATCTACAGAATTAATTCTTGTAAATTCCTGTACATAGTGCATTGAAGTCTAATGAGTTTCTAGAAACAGTTACATTTGTGTTTTGGCCTGGCACTTTGGTTATCGAAACTTTCTACACAACCCCAAACTCCCAAGCATACACTCCAATACAAACCCAACAACTCAGCAACTTCTGAAACAATATGATCAATATACCACATTGTTATTCCAAAATTTGGCTGTATTATGTTTTTGGAATTTTGAGGTTTTGTCAACTTTTTGATTATGAAAAGGCATCTTTTACAGTGGTGAACAAAAATGGAATGACACAGCAGTATGAATTCAGCTTATCTGTTTTTGGCAGACATTTCTCAAGATCTCTGGGCAGACATTGTGTTATCGTGGTGTTAGTAGTGTTGTTACACGCTTAAACTGAAATTCTAGATAAAAATCAGAAATTCCATTGATACTCCTAGAAAAATAGTAGTCACTTTCCTCAAACAGGGTTCATACTCATTTTTCAAAATGAAATTCCCAGAGTTTTTCAGGTGATTTTTCAAGAATTTCCAGGTTATCACGAAAAGTAAACATATGATAAGTACTAAGTAACTACTTTTTATTTATATGCCCCACTCTAAGGTAATAAAATTACGATAGTATTATGGTAATCAAAAGTATGTTTTCCCTCAATTATAGCATAAACAATGGATTACATTTATATCAAACTTGGTTTCATATTCTATGTGACCTATAAAAAATCAGGAATTATGTAAGAGCTTTAGAGTAAAAAAAAATTTCGGGACCACTTCACTGATTGATAGTTCCAAGACACGTTTTTTATACTATACAAGGCTATTGGTAAAAATTTCCATATTCTTTAAAACTAAGTAAAATCCAGGAATCATATGCATAAGCAATGAAATATTTAGCAATGTAGGAACACATATTCTACATTGTATTTACCAAACATCAGTACCATTCATATACACATGATAAAAGTATTACACTATCTAACTTGTGCACAGTGCATAACACAAAGAATAGCCCCTTCTTAATTCAACCTATTTCTCAGTGGGGTAACTACTGAGAAATAGGAGCAACCATAAATGCTCAGAACAGCAGAGACATTCTGTCAAAAAAGTTCCGGGAATTGGTCATTTAAAAAGCCCGCCTAAAGAGATGGTAAAATCTCTTTTGGTCACCAAGTTGGCACAACTGTCCTCTATATTGACACAGAGTTTGAGCGTTACCTGTCATTTAGTTTGTTTACAGTGCTCAATTTTGTCAGTTCATTTCAAGTATGTTTTGAGATTTTTGCATTCATAAAACGCATTTTAACTGGTGATGAGAACCGGGTTTACAGGTTTGACATCCAAACCATTCAACAAGCTTCAGAATGGAGCCTTCCAACTCAGCCGAAACCAAAAAAAAAAACTTGTCAAAGTCGAACAAAAGTTAAGGTAATGTTGACTGTTTTCTTTGATTATCGCGGTGTTGTGCACTCGGAATTTTTGCCAGATGGTAAATAAAGAAAATTATCTGAGTGTTATGCAGCGAATGAGAGAGAAAATTTGTTGAAAAAGGCCAGATTTGTGGAAAGAAAACTCTTGGATTTTGTACCACGACAAAGCACAATCTCACAAGGCTAGCATTGTGAACAAATTTTTGACCAAAAATTTTACAAATACCATCGAACAACCACCATATTCACCCAATATCGCTCCAGCTGACTTTTTCTCTTTCCACAACTTAAATCATCACTTTGAGGCACCTGTTTTCAGTCAACAGAAGACATAAAAGAGAATTCACTATGGGAACTCAAGTTGTTTCCAAAAAATGCATTTAAAAAATGTTTTGATGATTGGATTATTTGTTGGCATAAGTGTATTATTTTGAAAGGGGCCTACTATGAAGGCGATAAAATAAATTTGGATCACAGAATTTGTGTGATGCTTTCTTAGTTTTGCATAAAAATTTTCAGATGCATTTATTAAAATAAATCGAAATAAGCATTTATATACTTTGTAACAGCATTACAGATATGAATAAAAAAATACTAATTTGACGCATTACAAGACGCATTTAGACGGAATATAGGGAAATATTCATTTACCTAAAAGATGTAAAAAGATTGAAATGAAATTGGCATGGCAGATACAAAAAATCAAAACAAATACAATTAAATTGGAATGGTTGGCAGCTATGTATTAATGTGTTGAGTCATCAAAATTCCACTGTGATTTATAAAATATAATTTTTAGACATCAACTTTTTAGACGCATTTCATATCAAATTACTGAAAGCAAATTTCTGTAAAATGAAAACTAATGAATGTATAGCACTGAGAGAAATTAATTAAAAATTCCTCTTGAATTATGTCAATATAGCAGTTTTAAAAAGTAGTAAGAGAGCACTCAATAACATAATACCTGGAACAGTTGAATATACAATTAAAAAATCAGCATGAGTGGGAATTCTAAATTGAGAACTGCTATCAACAGATTCTTTGGATTGATTGTACATTACATCTGCCCCGGAATCCAACTTATCACCTTGACAGGCCTACAGAAAGAAAAAAAAAAAGCTGACAATTAAAGAGTTTTGCTTTCATAACTACTCTAATTAATACATATCTGAGCAAGTTATAATACATATAAACACAAAAAGAAACTTAATTCTGTATACTACTGCTGCTAATAATGCTGCAATACTAATAGCACTGAAACACTCATAGCAGACTGAAAAGCTCATAGCATGAAGCTGAGTTTATTTTACAAACAGCAGTAGGCATGAAAAAGAAAAGAAATGTTTGTTATAAAATCCTGTAAAGTTATGTAGCTGCAAATACCACAAATTAGCAAAAGAGAATTAATTATGACAATAAATACAGTTAAGTAAAAGGGTTACTTTACGATAAATGAACCAATGCTGAAATAAAAAAAAATTTCAGTATAAATTTTCAAGGGTACTCAAACAATTTATACACAATAACTGAGCAAAATTTTGTTACAGCCTATTGTTTACTTTAATAGTAAGAAAAATTTGCCCTTTTAGACATTTTGGTATTAACTTAGTATATGCAGAGCCAGTAATCGCGATAAGACCTTTAGATGTGTATTTCACGCCTAAGGAAATCAGAATACGTCAAGAATTTTAGAATGCATGTTTTTAGGCATTGCTTTTCGATATAAAATTCCATTTTATGATCAGTGATTACGGCAAGATTTTCCCTTGAATTTTTTTTTTTACAGTTGACCCTCTGAAATCCACAACAACTTTTAAAGTAAACAGTGAAATTTACAATCAACACTAACAGTGTACCTAGATTGTATAATCAGTTATGATTTATGTGTTAAATGCAATTTAATTATGTATTTGAAAATGTAGCATAATTGTTTGTTGTTTTAATGACCCCTTTGGAAAGAAAAACACCCTTTCTAGAAAGGTAAAGAAGTATTTTTACTCTTCTGGAAAAATTCTAGATCGATCACTGTGCCGAGCACAGTTGGTAGTACCTTAGTTAGGGGCTCGAAGAAAAAGTATTGTTGAATGCAACAAGATTTATAGAGTATGAAATTTAAGATAACCACTCCTAAAAATTACCTTTCATATGCAAATGCATAAACACTTCAGGCATTTACCTCCCATTGAATTTAATGTTATTTTTTGGGGCACCCCCCTAAAAGTTGCCAATTGACTAAAAAATGAGATCGGTAAAGTTTTAGCTCAATTGCATAATATTAACCCATGCTGCATCGAGGTTGAAATCTCGAAAAATTATGATTTTTGCCAAAAATTTGAAGTTTTTCCTTCATTTAGTATAAACTATTTGCTCTAGAAACCTGGTTCATGTTTTATTTCATAAAAAATGTTGTTGTTTCAAACTTTTACTCTCAACAAAACCAATATCTAATGGCATTCAGTGTTTTTGGTCAGTTGGTGAGTCGTAGCACCAAAAACTACATTTTTGTAAAATTAGTGAAAAAAGATAAATTGAGAATTTTAAATACTTTTGACCGTTTCTTGTATTATTTGCATCAATAAACAAAAAATAAATGAAGAATTTTCATAACTTAAACTACAATTCATGAAATATTTTTATTTATTTAGTTTGCATTTCTGCGCTTCAAATGAAAGATCTTGATTTGTATTTCAGTTGAAGCACATCTAAGTCAAACCTCTCAAATTCACTTTATTAAAATGCTATTTTTGTTACCTGTTATTATTTACCTTTAGAATGGACGTGGGTGCCCATACGTATTGGCAAGGAGAGGCAATGCCTCCCCTAGCTCCCATATTATCGTTATGATTTTCATTTCAAGTAGTTTAACACTAATACATTGTATCTTTCCGGTGCAGGACCCTTGACGTGCAATAAGACTCCGAAGACAAGAATTTCGAAAACCAAGAATTGATCTCATCAAAAGCAGATTTTAAAATTCTGATTTAGAGAGTGCTGTTGTTCACTGGGATGGGAAAATGCTATTTTTAATACAGAAATTGTAGAGAGAAAAAGATTTTAATTAGCTGTGGCGATGAAGAACAGTTAATAGGAGTTCCTCAGCTTGAAAATAATATGAGAATAACTCTCAGGCAAAAGCTGTACTTACAGCAGTTGAAGAATGGGAGGCAGTTGGTAAAATTCAGGCAATGTGTTTTGATACCACTGGTTGCCTTAGGGAAACGTACATTTTTTGCTGCAGCAATTACAGTATCGAAATCATCTATATTTACCTTGTTGCCACCATATTTTAGAAATCATCCTAAAATCTGTTTTGATTGAAAAGTGGGCAAAGCTACTTCTCTTCATCCTTAAAAAGAAATTTCAGATTGGGTGGTCTAAGTTAGACAAGACAAAGTACAAAACTGCTATCGAAGATGAAACTATTACATTAAGAATACAGAATTTGGAATAAATTTCAAATTTTCTTGAAGAACATTTAAGAAATCAACAGCTTTGGGATAACTATGGAATAATAACTAACTATAATAAAAGGGATAACTAAAGAATTAATCCAAAATTATTTAATTTTTATAGGAGTCTCCCCAAATTGACATTTCTTTCAGAGTATCTGGAGCTGTTCATTATGCCAGGTGGATATCTAAGGCAATTTATTGTCTCAAAATACTTCTTTTCAGAGATCAGGTCTCATTAACAGATTTAGAAAAAGGAGCTATTGAAGACATTTATTTATTTATAATAAATATTTATGTAAAGGCATGGTTCAACACTCCCACTCAGACTTTAGCCCCAATCAAGACTTAAAATTATTAGAATCGCTTGTTCAATACTAAAAATTTGATAAAGAGTCTGCAAACAAAGATCTATAAAAAGATATGCCTTCTTTGGTATTTTAACTTGGAGCAAGTTGCATTTTCATTTTTTGAAGACAATATGGGAAAAAAAAAAAAAAAGTCAAAATAAGCATGGTTGTAAAATTAATTGCACTTGAAAAAGATGATGATGATGATGATAAAGATGTAAGAGCAACAATGTTTCAACGAAGTGGATCATTTATTGGACAAAGAAGTTGATTTTTTTAATTTCATCTCGAACAGTAATTTTTTTTTAAGAGATTTAATTTTAATATGCAATTTTTGAATACTGATCCCGATGTATGGTATGAAAATCAGTATTATTTGAAAGAAAAAGAAAAAACTGAAAGCTTTTAAGGTTTTTAATGACTCAGTTGAAAGGGGAGTAAAATTAATCCAGGGATTCAGTTCCTGTTTAACCGAGGATGAAGAACAAAAGCAGTTTTTACTATAGGTAGTATCCGAATGTAGAAAAACTTTTCCAGACTCTTCGAAAGCCACATTATATAAGCCTTGCCACTTCAACAAAAAATTGTAAACATTAATAATTTATTTTTTTTATAATGTGCTTGTTTTTAGATACATAGTTTAATAATCAAATATATCTGAACGTTAGTCGTTCTCAATTTTATGCCTTCTTTGACCTTATTTTCTGTTAACTCTTTTACTTAAATTTTATTTTCTTTTTAAATTTCAGATTTTTTCAAAAATAAAGCCTTCATTTTGTACACAAAAAATAAAGAAAAACAAAAGGAGGAAAGACGAAATAGAATTTTTTATTGTCATAAAAAAGCCAACTTTTAGGATTCAGATCATATCTTGTCCTGAAAAAAGCATATATCTATGCTTTTTTCAGGACTAGATATGACCCGAATGTTACCCCCCGAGCATTTTGGAAATGGGTAAATAATCTAAAGTTGTTTTCACGGTAAAATTTTCATTCACTTTTTAAATTATAAAAAAATAAAAATTTTAATAGAAAGATTTGCAATTATTTTTTTTAAAAAAGGCTCCTAAACTACATGCAAGCTTTAATATTAAACATCTTTTATGATATCACAGTGTTATAAATGATTAATATTATAGATAATTTGCATTGAAAACTGGAATAAAGTGGACGGGATTTGACATCACAACCGTTTGGAGGGTTAAATCTGCAAGTTTTTACATAAAAGTGATGTGTATGATCCATTTGAAATTTTTCATAATTATGTATAAAAATATAGAAAAAATTTGCATTACTTTAAAAAAATGAAAATCCACCCATTCCCTAATTTTTAACCTGGCAGAATGCACCGGACCTCTCAGGCCCGAGCGATTAAAAAATTTACAGTAAAAACTAAACCATTGAATTCTTTTTACAGTGAAATAGTGAATTTTTTTTTTTTAAAGATTTTGTGTAGCTGCATTCAAGGTCACCTACTGGACTACTAGAGGCATTTTTAGAATTTAAGTTTCTCCTTTCTTGTATAAAACAAGATTTCTGGCTTCTGAGGCCCGGTTTGAACTCTCAAGATAGCTTTTATCCCAATAGCAGTATCAAATGCTAAAAATATAAATGAAATGTAAATTTTATTTTAATATATTATAATACTTATTAATGTCATTGTTGATAATAATGTTGCATTTTTTACAATAAATATATACTTTCATTTCGATAGACCAGTGTGAAAGTCATATTTATTTATTTTTTCTGTTCTGATCAATAATGATTAAACCAATACTATTTACTTTTAAAATACCAGTTGTAAGTCTGATAATTGTTTGTTGGACATTTTAGTGTAAATTTACTAACTATTTAGTTAACCAAAAAGCCAAATAGTTTTTAAAAAACTGTAAAAAAAAGTACACCGGGCATGATAGGCCTGGCGTGCATGCTCCTGTTACTGGGAGTTGCACGTGTCCTGTTGGGTTAAGCAATTTTATGCTGTTTTCAGCTCCTTTTTATTTTGAAGAGTAAAAAGTTAGTCATTTATGTGACAAAATTAGCTGTTGTAATCAGCATGATGTCATACTGAAGTCACAGTCATCAGGCTTTGAAGGGAAAGTTGAAAAAATTACAATACATTTAAAATAGTTTTTCCAGATGATAACATAGTTTAATTTTTTTTCCGTTAAAATGATTGTCAGCATGAAGCATTGATATATGAGAGGATGTTTACACAAAATGAAATCGTTTGAATGTGAAAAGTTTATGCGCGTTTCCAGAAGAGCCATTTTCTAATACCCATTGTAATTGCCACCCCAACAAAATTTGACTTCTAGTTAATTTTCCTATTTAAGAATCATTTATGATGTTTTATGCACTTAAAGTTACTTTTTACAGTTTTTAAGCGAAGGTGACACACAAAATTTTCGATGTAAAGCTACTAACCTGAATGAAAAACATTTTAGGTTTACCCCTAAGACTGGGGCAAACATCACCTCGAAATGGAGCAAACACATTTTCAGTTGGATATTTTCCATCTTTACCATACAGTATTCCATAGTCACCATGGCTTAAAATGCAACACACAAAACAGCTGTAATCAGAGTGATCTTCTTCACCAACTAAAAATAAATAAAAATCAAAAACCATACACAAAAGAATTACTGGCAATATATTACAAAGGACTCACTTTCTGGGTGCTCTGTTTTAAGCAGAGTGAAAATTTGTAATGATTGTGAGAAAGGAAAGTCTCAAATTTGTTTACATTTAGAATGAATGATGTGTACTACAAAAAACTGACTGTTAGGGGGGGGGGGGAGGAAAGAAAGAAATTTTGCAATAGCCTACAATTTATTGCAAAACAAAGAGTTGAAACAGTTTGTTTACGCCATGAATGTACAATGTCAGACTTTTCAGAATCTACAGAAAACAGATTAATCTTAAAATGGAATGAATAAGTACATTGAATACAACAATGGAGCAAGATGGAAACTGAAAATATATTCTGTTAAACTCTATCTTTTGAATGTTACTAAATACTATAAGGTCGCCCAAATGAAAGTGGCACTACAAGTGTTTTGAGAAATGGTTTAATGGTATTAATATGAATTAGTATACAAAAGAAGTAATGCAGGGGTAACAGATAGCAGTTGTCGATGCAGACAAAAATTGGGTCCATTTTGCAGCCTCTTAACAAAATTACAATCGATTAAAATGCCCCCCTTCACAAAATTACAATTCCCTTTCACAATAAAGAAATAAAGGGCCCTTTTAAATTATAGTAAATTAAAACTGCCCTTCATTAGCATTTTACATTACATTCTAATCTATTTTTATCAATTCTTTTAACAAAAATAGTGACTTTAAAAATTTTTATGAAAATTCACAAAAATGTGTTGAAATTCACAAAAATTGGACTCTGGAAAAAATTCCTGTATCGACCCTTGATAGGTTAGACTAAATCACTATGTGGGATGAAACAAGTATCCCAGCAATCAATGGGATCATGGATATCTAAGCAAAAAGCCTCCGGGAAAAGGGGTAACCTTTCATGCAGTATTGTGCGCACTGCACACTAGAGATGGGGAAAGAATGAACACCCTGTTCAGTGATCACAGCAAAAACATGTTCTCAGTTCATTAAGGTCCGACGCTTCAAAATTTTATGGTAAGCAAGCGTGTTGAAAAGAGAAATTTTGGAAAATGCCTTAAAGGTGAAATTTCTCATTGAAAGGCACGATTAATATTTTTTTGCTAAGAAAAATTTAGATTCTGGGGGGGGGCAGACCCCCCTCCCCCACATTGGCTACGTATCTGATGGTGGGGACAGAAGTTCACAATTTTAGCTTTATCAAACTCCAATAGTGGAATCTTAGTTATTTTGAGAAATAATGATAACGAAGATGATTATCTGAGGGGGGGGGGGGATATAACTTTTAACCCAACCTACCATAATTTTAAAGTGGACCCCGGCAGAGAATAAGAAGCTTTCTTATATGTTCAATACAAAATGCACTCACAGGAAAACAATTCGTCAATTTTTATTATTCCAGCCAAACTACTCAGTTTCAATCAAAGTAAAAAATTTAATAATAAAGAAAGCGATAGTCTGAAACACAAACAAATCGAAAAAAAAATATTTTATCAACGTCAAACAATAATATAAGCATTACACTATCTCCATATAAAGCACGCCTTCGCTTCATACGCTCTTAGCCATCTCTTATTGGCTGAAAAAGAACATGTTCCGGAGCAGCCTCTCCTATTGGCTGAAAAAGAACCTGTTCCAGAGCAGCCTCTCCTATTGGCTGAAAAAGAACAGGTTCTTTGATCACGACTGGAGGAGTTCTCCGAGCAGTGAGCGGGAACACCTAGTTCAGCGTTCTTTTCCTGAGCTGTTGTTCTTTTTCGGAACGGAGAGCTAACAGGTGTTCTTTCCGAGAACGGGGTAAAAGGTGTTCTCTTGCTGAACAGGTTAAACGTTCTTCGGTGAAAGGTGTTCTTTCATTAATCTGTTCCCTGTTCTTTTGCTTTAATTAAGTTCTGAGCTAGGGTCAAAGTTGTAGACTTGGAGTCAGAAGCAAGGCCTTACTTAGACGGGGGGGGGGGGGGCCTATGAGTTCAGACGCCGCTTCCCCGAAGTTATTACATTATATGTACATGGTGTATTTATACAGGGATGTAGCCAGAAAATTTTTTCTGTGTGGGGATGGTGAGGGGCATGGGCACCGGCAGCATAGGGCAAGTGGGGGCAAATGCCCCCTCCCCCCTGGATTTTTGTATGCAGTGTTATCCTTTGCTTTTTTGCTCTTTCCAGCATGGTAACTACAAGTTGAAGTAGTCTTTGCCCCCCCCCCTTGGGAAATATTCTGCCGGCGCCCATGGTGAGGGGTATGAAATGCAGTGATATATAAATGAACGAAATCTTTGCGCAATAATAAAAAAAAATTAATCTTGCTAAATTAGACAGAAATTGGGTGTGAGGGATATATCCTGAAAATTTTATACCGATATACCATGCTCCCCGACTCCAAAATTATTTTCTAGGTATGGCCCTGCAGTGATGTTGCTAGACTTTGGAAGAGACGGGTCCTTGGGACCCAGGGCTCCAAAATTTACGGGTCCTTTTTTCCAAAAAGTGGGTCCTTATCGATATAAAAGCATTTGGTTAATTTCACGACTGATGTTATCATGTCTCACCCATTTTGGTGTGCTGATGCGTATGAATATCTTATTTATAAATAACCTAAAACTTATATTTCAAAAAATAAATAAATAAAATGAATTATAATTAATAAAGAAAAATTTGTTGTGACATGCATGTCATTTACTTTGCCTTCACGGCAAAGCCTTCCTGATGACGCCCTGAATCCTAATAATTAATAAATCCTAATAATAAAATCCCCTTTTGTATGTACAGTAAAAACCGGGAGAAAGGCTGCATCGGTAGAAATGTTTAAGAAAGTAAAATGTACTCGCAGAACAGCCGCAACATCTTAAATTATTAAAACTACAATAAAATACCGTTCAAGCGCCCCTCCATCTTATATTAATTTAAAAAAATAATTACTATGTATTAATAAATTTATCACAAGGAAAATCGGAATATATTTGAGGAAGGAAAGGATATACAACAGTAAAATATGGAACACCCCCCCCCTTTTCTCTTCTAGATTGTTTAAAATATTTACCGCTTCTATAGCTTATAGATTTCATTTCTAAATAATAATTGTCAGATTTAATATAAAACAAATCATTGTTTACATTTACACAAGCAAATATTAAAAATAAATAATGAAAAAACTTTATTCAATTCCGATAGTCCACCATCTCTAACAGAACAACCTCTAACATGAAAACGGAAGTGTGGGGAAGGGAGAAAGGAGAAGAACATCAAAGTAATCCCCTTTTTTCTTCAGCTTAACCACGTGTGCGCACAGCATGATATATATCCCGGGTAAAAGCAGAGTATAGGGGAAAACTCGCAATGCATCATGGGAAAGCGAACACTCCTATGCCTCCTATGGCATAGGAGTCCTATGAGTTCAGACGCCGCTTCCCCGAAGTTATTACATTATATGTACATGGTGTATTTATACAGGGATGTAGCCAGAAAACTTTTTCTGTGTGGGGATGGTGAGGGGCATGGGCACCGGCAGCATAGGGCAAGTGGGGGCAAATGCCCCTCCCCCCTGGATTTTTGTATGCAGTGTTATCCTTTGCTTTTTTGCTCTTTCCAGCATGGTAACTACAAGTTGAAGTAGTCTTTGCCCACCCCCCTTGGGAAATATTCTGCCGGCGCCCATGGTGAGGGGTATGAAATGCAGTGATATATAAATGAACGAAATCTTTGCGCAATAATAAAAAAAAATTAATCTTGCTAAATTAGACAGAAATTGGGTGTGAGGGATATATCCTGAAAATTTTATACCGATATACCATGCTCCCCGACTCCGAAATTATTTTCTAGGTATGGCCCTGCAGTGATGTTGCTAGACTTTGGAAGAGACGGGTCCTTGGGACCCAGGGCTCCAAAATTTACGGGTCCTTTTTTCCAAAAAGTGGGTCCTTATCGATATAAAAGCATTTGGTTAATTTCACGACTGATGTTATCATGTCTCACCCATTTTGGTGTGCTGATGCGTATGAATATCTTATTTATAAATAACCTAAAACTTATATTTCAAAAAATAAATAAATAAAATGAATTATAATTAATAAAGAAAAATTTGTTGTGACATGCATGTCATTTACTTTGCCTTCACGGCAAAGCCTTCCTGATGACGCCCTGAATCCTAATAATTAATAAATCCTAATAATAAAATCCCCTTTTGTATGTACAGTAAAAACCGGGAGAAAGGCTGCATCGGTAGAAATGTTTAAGAAAGTAAAATGTACTCGCAGAACAGCCGCAAAATCTTAAATTATTAAAACTACAATAAAATACCGTTCAAGCGCCCCTCCATCTTATATTAATTTAAAAAAATAATTACTATGTATTAATAAATTTATCACAAGGAAAATCGGAATATATTTGAGGAAGGAAAGGATATACAACAGTAAAATATGGAACACCCCCCCCCTTTTCTCTTCTAGATTGTTTAAAATATTTACCGCTTCTATAGCTTATAGATTTCATTTCTAAATAATAATTGTCAGATTTAATATAAAACAAATCATTGTTTACATTTACACAAGCGAATATTAAAAATAAATAATGAAAAAACTTTATTCAATTCCGATAGTCCACCATCTCTAACGGAACAACCTCTAACATGAAAACGGAAGTGTGGGGGAGGGAGAAAGGAGAAGAACGTCAAAGTAATCCCCTTTTTTCTTCAGCTTAACCACGTGTGCGCACAGCACGATATATATCCCGGGTAAAAGCAGAGTATAGGGGAAAACTCGCAATGCATCATGGGAAAGCGAACACTCCTATGCCTCCTTTCGACTAGGGATCTTTCTACCCTGCATTTTTCCCCCATGTAGGGAAAGCGTTACTCCGCATTTGTGTGCATGTAAAAGGGCCCACAAAGCCGTTCACGATGTCAATCTCCCCGAGTAAAACACGAGCAGTTTATGTTTTACTAGAGATTTACCCAAAATTGGCAGTCTGAACGCACCCTCTCTCACCTTTTTTTTTTTTTTTTTTCCAAAATTTTGCATGATGGAAATTACGCGTCCCGGGGGACGCGTTGTAACTTTTCTTTTGCGTCCCATCATCGATTTTTTGCATATTTGATGCGTTATAGTGCGTAAGCGGCATCACTGGCCCTGGTCGGAAGCCATTTAATATGGATTTTCAGAGCCATGTAATTTTATATGCCTAAGTCGTATTCATTTTCTTAAATCGTAGTCGAAGCAATCGACATATTTATACACGCGTATTATTTTTAATCTGGAGCCTGATACTTAACAGCTTTTTAAACGGAGTCTTAAATTTTTAAGCTGGAGCATGTACTTTTTAAGCTGAAACTTTACTCTTTTTTTCTTTTTAAGCTCTAAGAGTGTATCGACTCTTTCGTGGGCTCCCCATTGGAAATGTGCAGGTCCATGCCGTATGTTTTTAACCTGAAGGCTACACAATGATTTTTTTTAAACTTGAGATGGATTTATTTAATATTTTGAGTTAGAGTCTAAACTTTAGAGCTAAAAATGTTTGTTGTTGGAACCAAAGCCATATCTTTTAAGCTGGAGCCCGAGACATATATTTTTATTTGTAGTCGCAGCCAAAGAATGAATTTTATTATTATTATTATTATTATTACTATTATTCGAGCCGGATCCATAACCTTTTGGAGCTAGACCTGGAAGAATAAAATTTTTTTAAGGTAAAGAGGC
>JAWZYV010002958.1:0-13894 GCA_038373885.1 Cheiracanthium punctorium | reverse complement strand
TAACATCCAATCTGCCTGGAGATTTTATAAAGGAATTTTTTTCTTTATGTTGCGGCAGTTCTCTACTAACTTCATTTGGCAGGTTAATACCTCGCTGTCGAGTCGATCAAACCAAGAATAGAATACTAAGAGGTTTCGGGGACATCACACACATCTAACTGATCAAGGCGGTGTGGCAGAAAAAGTAATCTTGATCATGTTCAATGTTACCTTTTCTCCTGCTGAAATAAAAAATCCCTGAAAGCTTATTTTTTACCTATGGTACATTTCAGAACAACTTTCACTTACAACAGTATTAACAAAACAATAAAAAATAGTTCATGATAAGAATATTTATATAAAATCAAAAGAATACTAATAATTTTTGATTTTTAAATAGGTTTTATTTTAAGCATAATTTATTCAAACTTTCTTTTCAACTTTATTACAATTAACAAGTCTTTTTTTTAATTTTAAATAAATAAGAAAATGAACAGGATTGAATTGTTATCGAAAAGAAATTATTTGAAATTAAATTTCAGTCATTTATACGAACAAATACAAGAATTATGAAACACCGAAAATAAGTTAAAAGAGTAATAGCTATCCTTTAATTGAAAACCAAAAAAAAAAAAAAAAATAAATAAAATAAATAAACTAATTGTTGGGTAAATCAAAAATATAAATATATCTGCTGATAACCTCTGTTAATGTACATATCATGTTTGGAAATTTAAGAGAATACCTATTTTTCTATTCTTCCCCCTCCCCCCAGAAAAAGGAATAAAATATTTCTAAAATGGAAACTACTTTATATTGATTGATTTCTTTTTTTGTGAAAAGGGGTAAAGAAATATTTTTGTGCAGGCCAATACATAAATAATATAAATCAAAACCAATTATTTCATAATTCCCCAACAATGCCCATTTTGTTGAATACACCCAACATTTTTTGTCTTGTCCAAAAACCATTATTTAAGGTTTAGAGGCATGAGCAAGAATACAGGTTAGAATCCTTAAAAAGTTCACCACCCAAGTCAGCCCCCCCCCAAGAAGACACCCCTCTTGTAGACTTGCCATAACGCAAAGAAATAATTGAAGTTTAGAGCATGAGGGTGAACCATATTAACCTCCATAGATAATGTCTGGGTGAGGGGGGAGGGTGGTGATTCAAAGAAAAAGATTTTTTTTTTTTCACCTCTTAAAAAACCAAATTTCCTGTTCTGAACATAATTTATACATACTTCAAAATAAAAGCCATTTCTTAATTTTTTAATATATATACACATTCATTTCTTTATTTATTTTTAAGTGTGATTTTATTTATTTCAATTTCACTTTTACAGCAAAATAGCTACAAATTACTTAATCTTTTAAAAACTTCAAATTGAAAAAAAAATTCTTTTAATATAGATTTTATGCAAGAATTATTATACTATTGAAAACAGATTTAGAACAATAAATGAAAGTAAAGCCAGAAAAACTCATTAGTATGTTAGAACAAAGTTCAATTAATACGAGGGCCAAAAAAAAAAGAAAGAAAAAAACAGTTAATAAAAAATATATAAGCAAAGTCTTAATAAAAACATGAGTAATGGAACTTCCAAGTCCAGAGTAGTCTTCAGCCTAGCAAATTTTAGTTTACGATGCGTTCTAAATTTAAAAAAAAAATTCTAAAACTATTACAGAACTGCAGAAGTAAAAAAATAGCCTACGAATTGAAAAAAAGTGGAAGATATCTCTTATTGAGACTCATGCAGGTTTGAATGAATTATAAAAGCAATGGCAGTGAACACACAACAAATTATTACAAATTTGGTTTAATTGTATTACATTGTTACATTTATATAAAAATACAATCACTGGATTCAATATGAGTACTTCAATACTATTTCACATTCAGGGATTCTTCTAACAGCATCTGGAAGATAAAAATTATGACTTCAACAAGTAATTACAGAATTAATAAAAGTTAAAACATAACTGCTATTCTATCCTAATAAAAAAAAGGGTACCCTCCCCCCTCCCCATAATTTGAATAAGACTGAAGAAAGGCTCAAAATCAGAAAGAGTTGGCAGCTAGAATATACTAGAGCATAAACTAGATCTATGTTAAATACATACAAAATAAAATTAGTTAAAATTAGTTTTGTGTGTACATGGATTAGTGTCAAATTTAAATCTCCAACTAAAGCACAACCTAACACTTTCAACTAGGTGATGAATTTACAGAGGAATAAGTCAGCAGATCTTTTCATTTGATTCAGAAAACATTTTGTTTATAGTTTCACTAAAATCGGAGGATAACTTTATAATAAAAAGTCTGCAAATCTACATACATTTTGGAACACCTTTAGGAGCAGGTTAAATACAATTTTGGAACAGCACAAAAGCATACCGAAAAATGGTAATAATAAATACTTTCTTATTACCATTTTTCATATTACCATATTTATGTATGGTAATAATGAATACTTTCAAGTAACATTTGCATATACTGTAACCTTCTGAGTAAGAGAGGGAAGGGAAACAGGGTTCCTACTGTTAAAATTGTACAAATTATGCAAAAAATGAATAAAATAAAGATGTAGAATTTAAGCTGCCTTTTACATTCTAATTTGCCACTGAACACAAAAGCAAATGGAAAAAAACTGCAATAAAACCTAAATATAGTAGCTCAAAAATAAAAATTAAAAAAATCTATTTTTTTACATGCAAAAAATAAAAGAAAAAAAACTTTAATTTTACAGATAAGAAATGCCTGTACTGTTTTATAAAATAATCTGTTCTCTATGTTCTATTAATATTAGAATATACTGATATGCAAAGTGATTGAGAGCACGAAAGTAAGGAACACATTGTAGGATTTATCTCACAAAATTTTATTTTGTGAGGTAAATCCTGTGAGGTAACACAAAAAAGAATAATTGGGGACAGTATTGAAGCGAAAATCCCATATCAAAGCAATTTGGAATAAAATTATCCCTGAATCACAGTAACCTGTGCGTAATAACAAACATCAAACTAATAGTGACAAAATAAATACTAAACACATTACTTACTATTGGTGAGTTAAATTTGCAAATTATTACAATCAATTAAAAAATAGAAAATATTCAGGACTTGTAATATATTTCAGGTACATCAAAAATTGAGTAAAAAATAAAGGGACAACTTTGCAATAAAAACTTTTCATGCACAGCAAGTAAAATATCATCAAATAACAACATTCTTAGCAAAGATCACATCTATATGTGGAAGATAAACAAATGAAATAAATAATTAAACGGAAGTTTGAAAATACTTTTCATATCCAGTCTGGTAAATTACAAGGATTCAGTGCTCAGAAGTGTAGCTAGAGGGGGACATTTGTCCCAGGGCACAGGATCCAAAAGGCACCAATTTGTATATAAAACTTTTTCCAGCGCATTTTGGTAAACAGGAAGTGATGCAAATTTGTTCTCGGGCACTGAAAATTCTTGCTACACCTCTGAGTACTGACCCTAATTAATAACCTAGATCTTCTTGAAGTCAGTTAAAAACTAGACTAAAGATATTTTTGAGTAATATTCAAATATACATATGACAACATGTGAACACTGACAAGGTTATTACACTTTGTTAATACTGCAGGCTTAAAAAATCTGAATTTACTAAGGAAGTAAAGTTTACATTTACATATTGTATTAGTAAAATGAAAAAAATAATATATTTCACCTGTTTTTACCACTAATGGTGACATGTAATATGGTGTCGAAACTGGTAGGCTAGTTTTCGATTTGGTTTGTACCAAAGTACAGATATGAGATTAACAAAAAAGGAAAAAAAGTCTGAAAGAATGTCCAAACAACTTTTGAGCAATATTACTTATGAATTTCAAGAGCAATAAATATTTTAATTTTTATTGATACTAAATCTATCTTACTTATATACAATTTTGCCTTAATGAAAAATCAGAAAATTTTTGAAAAAATGAAAAAACTGAATTCTTTATAAACATTGAAAAAGGTCTGAATATTAAACTAAAGTCTTAAATCTCATCTCTGAAAGTAGCATTTTACAGTTTACATTTTAAACAACAACAGCAGTGACAACATTAATAATAATAATAATAATAATAATAATAATAAAAGTTACAGGAGTTTCAAGGTTTTATTTACAACATATTTTTAAGAGGTAGTGAGGGTGCAGAGTAAAAAAATTAATCTGAAGGGACTAAAAATTGATTTTTATACTTTATTTCATTGTTACTTCATAAAACGTTGCAAATAAGACTTGATTTTGTAAGCAATTTATTAACTTGGTGTCAAATATGCAACTTAACATAAAAAATTTACATATAATAGAGATTAAATAAATGACAGAATATAGCATAACATAAAAGGATATACTAAAGAGTTGCCTGGGTCAAATGCTTTAATAAAGAATACCACATTGAATTTTACTGTATAAATATTCATTGTTTTAGTCATTGATGTAACTTTACCAAAAGTTATACTTTTTTTTTTCTTTTAAGAACAGCCCTAATAACTTTCTCAATTTACATGAAATTTATAAAATTTAATACATAGTCACTAACTGCCCCAAAGTAACATCACTTTAGGGAAAAAAACTAAAAAAAAAAAAAATATAAATCAATTTGGAAAATAAGAAAAAAATAAACTAAACAAAAAGTAAACATCTCAAAAAAAAAAAAAAAAAAGTTATTGACAATTATGAAATTATGCGATACAAGCTTTGAAAAAATTAGACCGCAGAGATCAAAAGTATGCAGACTTTGAACTAGTAATTAAGAACATTTAAAGAATAAATAAACAAATAAAACAAAAATATGACTACCACTTATAATGCCAATAGTTTCTTCTCTTTTACAGCATGCCACTGACAAAAATTCAATGGTTTTCCACAGGACCAGTTCAGAGTACTAGAAAATAAAAAGATAATAAAGTGATAAACAGCCAAAATCAATCAGTTTTTCTTGTAACAAATTTTATTCATCACTTGGCTCTGCAAGCTTTAAAGACAGGCTTCTCAAAAACTCGGTATAATTCAGAATGCTTCTTCATAGACAGCATGATGAACTTTTATAGAACAACAAAACTGCAGGTCTTATCCCATTTTTAGGGAGAAATTCACGAAAGTGGAAACTGTATCTGATGGCTAATTCTCCCTCTATTTTGGACAATACAATATGTTATAAATTTTTCTCTGAGTATTTCACTTCTATAAATTAACCATTTGCATTGCCATAAATACAGCTTGTGAAGAGAAATTCTGAATTTTCAAATTTCTGACATAGTTGAATTCTTTTAAAACCTGTTCAGAAATTGCATTATTTCTTGTAAAAAAAAAATAATAATAACTTGATTGAAACATTTTGTTTCTACTCAGTGAGACACTTAATGAAACACAATTTTTGTGAGAAATCTACTACCCATCTGATTCAGTGCTTAAGATATACATTCTTCTAAAATGGGATGCTTTGCAATGCAAATAATAATAATAATATAAAATTCACACAGACATGTGTATAAGGAACATTTATAACATATGATATGAATATAAAATTAACTCCCAAATTTAAAAATACACTGAAACAGTAAATAATTAAAAATAAATACATACTTATATCTAAAGACATCCAAAGTAGTATTCACCCTTATCAAAGGTTCTTGAAAAATCACCCAGTCATCGCTGTTATTAACTCTCCTATATTTCAAGAAAATGAGTATTCAGTACATAAAAAACATTCTAAAAGTTTAGTTTTCTAAAGCAACCAATTTATATGAATATTCATTTATTATCAATTTATATATATTTAACTAATGACCACCCAAGGTAGGAGTCTTCAGTTAAAATTTACATTTAAACATTATCACAAGAACAAATGATTCGGTGGCAGATCGAGGGGTAATGGAATGAGTGGCTATAGGGCTTCAGGCCTCCCCCCCCCCCATCTCAAATCCAGGCAGCAATTATGACATAAAGTCGCTTGAGTCAGAAGTATGGGTCTAAATGGGGGCCCCCTTACATTTTGTTTCTTCACCGACTCTGACAATTGTCTTTCTGTATTTTCCACAGTATTTACCCGCTTGCCCATGATAATCAGGGAACAATCATATTACATTAAATTTTTCAGTAATATTTGACTTATTTATTAAGATATATTTTTCAGAAATTTGTATATGAATGCATTTAAAATTATTTCAGATTTTAAATGCAAAAATAATGTGTAACAGATAAACAGTGATAATTCGCAAGTAATAATATATTAAGATGCTAACATATCAAAAACATATACTTGTGCAATATATATGAGGAATATTTGAAATATACACCCACTATTGTGGATACATTTTAAATAAATTTAATTTAAATTCATTAACATTGACAATATAATGGGTAAATATTAATTTGCTACAATTTACATTAGTATTTATTTCCAATTTAATGATAATATTGAATAATTAAGTACATGAACATGAAAAAATAAAAATACTATAAAATTAATTACATGTCAATATTAGGAATACATTAGAAATATTACCAATGTTTACCTAATATTGTGGATACATTTTAAATACATTTGGGCTAAATATTAACTTGCTGCTATGTAAAAATACTGGTTTGGATTTTCAATGTTTTACAATCCTGTGAGGTGCTATTTGAAAGTTTATTGGTAATGGAACTACTACTTCCAATATATAGGCAATATTGCAGATACATTTCATTTAAATTCAGTAGAAAAAGGATTAAAATTATTTTGAATTTATATCCGGTTAAAAGTAAATTTTACCAATATCATAAATTTATTTACCCTTAATGATACCCAGTAGAAGACCCAAACTCTGAAATCCATGCTGTCTGCTTTCTCAACAATGTCAATAAATAATGAAATCTGTTCTGCTACCTGCAAGTTCAGAAAACCACAGAATAATATTAAATACTTGAAAAATATAACATTAATGATATGGGCACCCATAAGGGGGGGGGGGGCTCAAGGTAGGGAACTTGATCCCCCCCCCTAGGAGATTCTATGAGGAGAGGAGAGCAGGGGCAGGGACATACCCCAAAAAAATTCTGGGAGGTCAAAAATTCGAGGGGTCCAAACGATGAAAAAGGCAGAAATTTTCACAAAAAGACTTCACCATTATTGCTTTGTTAATAAAAACTGAAATTTCAGAGGTGTTACAGACCCCCCCCCCTTCCTGGGTACGTCCTTGGCCAGAGGGTGACTGGTGGGGCTTCAGCCACCCTCGAAATAAGTAAACATAAGAAATGGAGAAAATTACATATTCGTGGGTAATTTTGAAAGTTCAGCTTGAAATTTTTAAGGTTTAGATACGTCCCTAAGCCAAACTCACTCCCCCCCCCCCCACTTAAGTATGTTTTTTCAAGCTGCAAAGATATGTTCTGATTAAATGAATTTAAAATGAAATATGCTAGATAAATTTTAAGTTTATGAACATTTTCTATGCAATATGTGAAATAACCTTTATTAAAAATGAAGTCTTAAAAAAATGCAACTCAAAGCATGACTTTTTCCATAACATTACAGAAATAATTCAGCAATCAAAATTAATTGAATGTCAACAATATTATTTGAATTGTCTTAGACTGAACAAGTGTAAAGTAAGCTTTATTTAAGGGGAATAGATGAAGTGAATATTATCAAATACAATGAAGAACCGTTCTGATTATACCATCTTTAAAATAAAACAAACTACATTAAAATCGGCTCATCCATTTGGGATCTATTTTGCCACACACACATCCAACTTTTGGGGAAAAAAAACAGGCATTTAGTATCTTAGAATGAAAATTTAATAAACTAAATTCATATTCTGAAAAAATTTAAGGACCCCTTAAAATGGGGTGTCTGGGGCATGTGCCCTCCTTGCTCCTGTGATAATCATGGTCTTATCATCACAGGATTTTCAGTAGTATTTGACTTAATTATTAAAATATATTTTTCAGCAATTTGTACATAAATGCACCTAAAATTATTTATCAGATTTTAAATTTTGAAATAATGAACAGTAGATAAACAGTCTTAATTCACCATTACTGTGATATTAAGATGCTGACACATTAAAAATATTTGTTAGTACAATATGAGGGAAATTTATAATATACACACAATACTGTGTGGATACATTTTAAATATATTTAATTTAATTCATTAACATGGACAATATAATGGATAAATGTTGCTAATTTTTACCAATATTAGTTTTTATTTCCAATGTAATAACAATGTGAAGGATTGAGTATATTAGCATTAGAAAAATAATAAAATGGTATAAAAATATTTTTAAAAATTACTTGTCAATATTAAGAATACATTATAAATATTTCGAATTTTTACTTAATATTGTGAACACATTGTAAAGATATTTGGGCTAACTACTAACTTGCTACTATTAAAAACTTTATCGGTAATGGAATTACTTCAGAAACATTTCCAGTATATAGCCAATATTGTGGATATATTTCATATGTTAATTAAATTCAATAGAAAAAAATTAGCATTATTTTGAATTGGTATCTAGGCTAAAAGGTAAGTTTTACCAATTTGAGAATTTTATTTACCAATATTGATACACAACAGAAGACATAAAATCTACCAAACCAAAATCTGCAAGGCTCTAAAATTAATATTGTATTACTAAATTTAATATTGTAACACTTACATTTATTACCAGTAATATTAAACTTATCCGTTACTATACTATTGAATTATCCTTAAACAGTATACAAACTTTTCAATTCCAAAAATCTCGCATTTAACACCAAAAACAATAACTTTTTTTCCGCGTTGAATCAGTTTACCAGCACAGTATCCCTTGTGTTTTTCGTACTACTAATGAAAGCTCACTCACACATTCTGAATCACCTGCTACTTTCAGCTGGTTTCCCTGATTTAAAAGTGGACTTTCCTGAGGCCATCTGGGGTGTTCGATCGTAAATTATCCACTTTACCATATGAGAGAGAGGTTTGTGTATGTGTAAAAAGTGGAGAGGGAAATATTACACCACAACAACAGAGCGGTTATTTTGATCTAATCACGTATATATGTATATTCTAAGCGTGAATCTGTGCTAGAATGTGCAATAAGATAAAATGATGCACATAGACATATTGAAATTTAATCCCAAAATATTTTTTTCCCACGTTTATAATTTATTTCAATATAAATTGCATACAATATATAATTGATCATTATTTTCTGCTTTTGATTTAAAATTTTGTTTATACTATTTGCAACAGGCGCGTATCCTTCCTACAAATCTGACCCTTTATTTAGTTTAAAATTTGATACTTAGGCTACAGTTGAAACAGCTTGCTTACAATTTGATACTCAGATTAGAGCCCTCTCCACCCCCGAAATAAAATCCTGACTGCACCACCGATTTACAAACACGCATCAAAACATGCTCAAATATTATATACAGAAACAAAAAACGAATGCAAGATTTCAGCTATATAAGCATAAATAACATACTACGATCAAGTATAGAGGCGGATCCAAAGATCAATTTCTCGGAAGGGTATAAAATTAAAAGAAGCAGGCTTGTTTAAGTCTTAAAAACAAAATGTATAGTAAAGCAAAATGTTAACCCTAACCAAAGCAATGTCTGTCGGAAGAGCTGGAGTCCTAATGGATCCGACACTGAATCAATGTATCTTATATGTTGTGAATTATCAAATTTTAAATAACATTTACAATAATTGAAAAGTTATAAGGTTTTACTTACTTGTGTTAGCTAAAAGTATTCCATTACTTGTATGCAGTTGGTACTTCGCAACTGCAGTCCAATTCCAATATGGCGTCGTTTGAGTATGGAAGCAACGCACTCACTCCTGCTGAAGTGAACGCATCATGGGAAATGTGGTGACTCTCTCGCTAGAGTGAGCAGATAGCGCCTTCACCCTTACTCTAAGAGTGACATTGTCTCACTCTTGCAGTTAGGGTGACAGAATCCTATCGATGAAGAGTCATAATGCAGTTTTCTCACTCTTATCTCACTCTATCTGGGATCATTTGCCGGTGACTTTTTGTAAGAGTGACAATGTCACTCTAAATTTTTAAGAGAGTAGCGAGATTACTAATGCGACCAAAGTAGAAAAACCTAAATTCAGTATGAAAGAAAGCAATTCTCGGTGAATTGAACAGCTAGCTTATTAAACAGTCTTTCACTTTCATATGTATATTATATTTTATAAGCTGCTCAACATGTTCCTTCAGTCAAGTGAATAAGAAAAGGAGATAGCTTGAAATTTTCAATTAATGTCGCTTTCCAGGAATTAATGGGATGACTGACGTAATCCCGAGCGCATTATGTGGAAGACATTACCTTATAAAACTCAAATTTTGAATTTAATCTTAAGATGTGTTTGCATGTTGATGGATATGGATAGAATTCCCAGTTCTTCGTTTTTAAAACTTTAAACACTAAGTAGATTTTCTAGGAAACCACCTAATAATATTTTCTTTATCACTGTAAAAATAAATGCGTATTATTACAAAAATCGCTAAGGGACTGTTTATTTGACAGCCATAAAAGATGTATTACTAGAAAAGAAACTTTATTCAACTAATATTCCAAAAATCGTACCATAAGTATCACCTGAAAGTACAAAGTTTGCACAAACTAGTAATACAAACAGTTAGTAAATTTCTAATTACAACAGCAATAGCCCCGAAATAACGCTCAGCTTCTAATGGCTTACCCATTTGCAAAACCCATTTCACTAACCCTGAGAATATGATCTCTCTCTTTTACAGCTTTTTGATAGGATATGACGTCACATAGAAATTTACGTGACTGAGGAAAAAGACTGGCTGCTGTGCTGACATTTTGATCACATCCTTTTGCCAACCCAAGACATGTGATCTAGTGCTTGTAGCCATCTTACTCTCGGATTAAGATGACCACACCCCTTAATTCACACAACTCTTATCTGGCTAAAGGGTGTGACCAAAATGTCAGCACCGCGGCCTGTCCTTTTCAGCCACGGAAATTTTTCGTGACTAACAAGATATACAGGCTACGACGCTGACATTTTCGTCATAGACCTTTGCATTAGAAGAGTCACAAGACCAAAGGGGTGTGACCATCTTAGTATGGCTATCTCAGACTAAGCCGGTCAAAACCTCTTGGTCACACGACTTTTCGGGTGCAAAGGGATGTGCCTGCAGTAGTCTGTATCATGTCATCTGCCAAGAAAATTTCTAGATGGTTCCTCGTACCTTCCATCCTAATCAAGATAAACAGAAAATTTCAGCATTTTCAAACACTTCATTTTTTCGCTAAGTTTGTCCGCCAAGTTTGTTGTCAAGGTCAAGGGGCATATGTTTGCTAAATCTGCTTTTTCCTGTACAGCAATGCCTCCAAATTTGTTTTCTCAACCACAGACTCAGTATAGCAGTGAAGCGACATGTCAATTTTATAACAGCATGCATTACTCAACTTCCGTATTTTCGTTTCACAATAAAACTAAACAAATGTATGATTTTCGTAAAATGTTAAAGTACAACAGACGATGTGTGAATTTATTGTTGCATAGATGAATAACTTTTATGGAAGTTGGCTGTTAGTTCGTAAAATGAAAAGTGGAAATTTATTTATCATTACAGGCACCTGCGAACACCTGGAGAATGTGACGAAAATTTTTACCTTGAAAGGACTGAACATTTTGCATGATAAAGAAGACAGCATTGCTTTGAAATAGCTCTTGATTTAAGATAAATTAAGCAAGAATAGTATAAAAGAGTGAATGAAAAAATTTGTGAAAGCTTTACAGCTACCAAGAAACGAACATTAAACAAAATTTGTAAGAATATAAAATTAATAAATTAATGTATATAGAAATAGTTGATACATCGTCTAAAAAATACATTGCATGGAAATAGCATTTCAAAAAAAAGAAAAGAAAAGAAAAAAATTATACCTTGCATTCTAAGAAATATCCACACAAGGTTTTTTAATCATAAGCTGATTTTTTTTAACTGAACGAGACTTATTCCACAGAGAAAAGTTGCTAAACAGACTACAACTGTATATAAGTACAGAATGTTGCCCACGGCAATAAAATTTTTACACTTCTCCGTTTGTAAGTTTTGCATTTAGGGAAAAAGTTAAATAAATTTTCGGAAAGCGCAGGTGCATGAAAGACGAAATAATTAAAATTGTAAAAGAAAAAGCTTACGAGTTAATTCAATTAATTACGTGTATATAATGAATTTAAAAAAATGAATATAAAAATCAGTAAGGGACGAATGTTTTGAATAAAATCTCTTGTAGGATTCAAAGCAAGTTGTCGGTAATTGATGTTATGCAGGATTTCCCAAAAGCACTGACGTAGACTTTTATTCTTTAACTCTGTGATCATCTTGGAAACGGGAAAATAATGTAAAGTTATTTTTAAGGAAAAATTTTAATCCAGCTTCAAAATTATAAACAAATTTTTTTTTGATAGGATGATTTGAATTATTTAAAATTAACTACTTAATTACAACTAAATAACCTAAACCTAATTAGGTAAAAGCTTAGATTGTAAGTAAATTACAAACCTAAATTACTTACAAGCTTTAATATCAAAACATATTTTATGATACCTGGACGTTATAAATAATTTTAATCATGGATGTATTGCAGTGAAAATTGGAATAAATTGGAAGGGATTTGACGTCATGGCCGCTTATTGTGTTAATATTGATCATACACATGCACAATACATTACAAAGTTATTTAATAACTTTGTTTATTAAATAACAAAAGTTAAGAGCAAAACAAACACAACAGAAAGTTATCAAAGAGTTAAGAACTTTGTGGTAGAAATTAAAATTTTCAGGAGATTATATCTAAAATCATACAAAATTTAAATTTTTATACGGCCCCGTACAGAAAAATGTTCCCTTAGTGCCCAATACATTAATTAAGCAATGCACAAACATTCAGCTTTCCATGATAAACATCTGGAAGATATGCTTAAATAAAGTTGCTGAGGGGTTAATACAATACCAATAATAGGAAAAATTACTATGCAGTTATGGATTTACTGTTTTCTTTCGTGTTTTGTTTTGTGTATACGGCCCCTGAAACTAGATCATCCTACGGGATTTTTTCCCTTCCAGAGCAATTAAAAACTGGTATATGTCAGCATATATTTAACTTCATATCTTTTACAATTTTTTGATTAAATGCTCAAACATTGCGCATTACCTAATTAACGTACGGAGCACATTTTACGGACTCGGAATTTCGCCTTACGAGAACCTATGAAAATTTCCAATTTTATATTAATTTAAAATTCTAATATCCTTAAAATTTTAATCGATACCATGAAACTCTGTACCTTTTCTTAAGTTTTTAATTTATTGTATACTAGCTGCGTGCCCGTTCTTCGCACGGTAGGAAACGAAAAATTTCCTCACATGTGTAATTCGAATAATTCCAGTGATGTGGAATCTAGAAAAAGCAAAATTATTTCACTCTTGACTTAAAATTTGCGTCATATATGTAATAACCTGAGATCATTGCAATATAATGACACACACACAAAAAAAAAAAAAAAAACTATGTCAGCGTCATTCGGTATCAAAAAAGTGAAAATGGACGTTTGCAGTGAACTTCTCACTTTCAAAATGTCTTATTTCCGCAGACATGCTGTCTTTTAGGTTCCCGTTTTAGCGTTAAATACCTCAGACACTACATGAAATGGACATTTTTTTTATTTTAAAAATACGTCACCCTCTCTTGGAACCCTTTACAAAAAGAAAAGAGATAAGAAATAAGACTGCGCTTTTTATAAGGGCTTTAAAATTGTTTTTCTAGATTGTGCTTTTTAATTTTCTTCTCACAAATAAATCCAGTATTTATAAAAGGAAATCGAGCGAAGCAAAGAAAT
>JAWZYV010002957.1:0-13550 GCA_038373885.1 Cheiracanthium punctorium | reverse complement strand
TATATAAGAAATTAAGCAATGTGGGGGAAGGTGGAAATTGTACTACAGTTTTGAGTGTTAAAATTAATTTTTAAAACGAATATAGTGCAATTATATTTGTTTAAAATTAAACAAAACAAATCATAAGTAAAATTACACCAAGAATTAAATATTATTCTAAAAATCACCATATAAAGGACAAACATAACTCAGAAACATAAAAAGGAAATATTCTAATTGCACGAAAAAATACATAAAATATGAAATGTATACTAAAAAATAGAGATCAATACCAAACAGAACTGTACAGTTTTCCAGGGGCCAATGAAGCAAAGTTTTTAGGTCGAAATTGAAGATTACATTGAAAATTAAACAACAAAGAAATGTTAAACAAAAAAAGTTACCATTTTAAATTCAATTTTTGCAACATAATTATTAAAACGAATCTATCTTAAAAGACCGCTAAGAATGAAAATTAATACATAACAAACAAACAAATATGCATCAAAATAAGGTAGCAAGTTTAAGTTGATGAAAATTGACATAAAACATCAAAATTTAAATAGTATAATAAGATTTAATACCAAGAATATACGATCCGGCGATTCATACAAATCAAAACACAGCCAGGGCCAGCTCCTGTTTCAGCGGGAAAAAACAACGTTAACGATACGAATACGCGCGGAATGGTTGGCGAAATAATATTCTTGGCGAAAACAGCTCAAGATCGACTTTGGCGATGCTTTCTTCCTTCTTCCTACTTCCGGTTGTATGGCCTTGAAACGGTGGTGAAAATAACCACTTCGCTCTGATCTCCATCATCTGAACTTTAAGGTGACCAGATTTTTGAACAGTTTCATTGTCAGAATCGGGGACATGTCCCCTATTCTGACAACAAAACTGGGGACATTTATAATTAATGCAATAATTAACAGTAATTAATTAAAAAACAATGCAATAATTAAAAAATGTCTCCAGTTCCTGTTTTACATTTTGGGGACTATTTGAAAAACGCCCTGAAAATGGGGACTGTCCCGGAGAAAGGGGACAATTGATCACCTTAATGAACTGGTTCAGTAAATAAAAAACTTTGTAAAAAAGATGTTATAGGTAAGAGGATACTCACGTTTCAACCAAAAATTGTTTTGGCCTTCATCAGTCCAAGCCCTTCGTCGCAAGCAACACAGGGAACTGAAAAGAGATAAACAAGCCCCTTGTTTATCTGGCTTGTTTATCTCTTTTCAGTTCCCTGTGTTGCTTGCGACGAAGGGCTTGGACTGATGAAGGCCAAAACAATTTTTGGTTGAAACGTGCGTATCCTCTTACCTATAACATCTTATGTGTGTTTTTTATTTACTTTATTGTTTAACACCAGTATTTTGAGTGTTTTTTCCGAACTGGTTCAGGTTCCTCGGTCTGGACACTGCTAGCAGCTTGTGGAAGAGCTGGGAACTGGTCATCATAGGCTTGCTTCTGAATCTGAGGGGCTTGGTTGTGTCTCAGCCAGATCACATAGATGTGTCTTGAGATAGGGTCATCACCTCACCTGGTTCCTGGGGGTTTCCTCTATCAAATGTGCTTTTCCAAACATCATATTCCAACGTTTGTCCATCGCTTGCTTCGCATATGTCTAGCGCTAGCCAGGCGTCGTAAAGGTAGTACTCGTCTGGACTGATGTGCATAGGCCTCGCTACCGGCCAGCCTATACCGGATACTGGCCCTGAAAAGGGCCCTTTGCGGCTAACCGGAGGAGCGCCTCTTTGTGCGTCCTCTCCGTTCGTGACTTCATCTCTATTGTGATGATAAATGAGATGGGAACGCCACATATCCTGCGCTTTTATACCACATGCAATGTGTCGTGCGCCGACACATTGCATGTGTCGGCGCCTGTCTTTTAATTAATTTGCATAGTATGCCGCTTACAGCGACATCTATTGATACATTTTGGAACTTTATTTTATTATGACAAATCGTTTCAACTCTCTTCCAGTATATTCAGTTCAAATTTGAAGTCATTCTGACCAGTGGTTCTTTTTTTGCGGCCTTTTGAAAGTGGGACTTGACTTTAATTCAGGCCCGGACTGGCTCTCTTGGGGGCCCTCGGCTGCAGATTTAAAATGGGCCTCTTCAGGAGCCGATTTGTCGATTTGGGAGCCCTGGGCAAAAGCTTCATTAGGGAATTTAAAGCGTCTTTCGAAAACTTTTTCAAAATTTACAAATTTTTAAAGAACAATTTGGGGGCCCGGGCGCTTGCTCCGAATGCCCTCCCGGAAATCAGGCCCTGCCTCTTACTGAGGAATTTAGAGGAAATAGAATATTAGAATATGTAATATTTGAAAATTAGGCTTACGCGCGTAAAAAGCACATTTAACTATTTTAGCGATTTTGGGTTCCCTGACTTTTCGGGGGCCCCCTTGCGTCGCGGGGTTTCTGGGATCCTCCGCTGCGTCACTACGTAAGATTGCTGGAAAATAAATAATCAAAAAATTACTCTTATTATAAAGTTGTATATCCACTTTTGAATGCCTCACCGAGGCCCCCTTGGGCCTGGGGCCCTCGGCGATCGCCGACCAGCCGACCTGGCCAGTCCGGGCCTGCTTTAATTATGGACACCCTGTATATTGTGACAATGAAAGTACAATTTGGTTCTCAGGATTGTTCTTGGAAAAATAAAGGATTAAACATATTGATACCAGTTTTTAGTTTGTTAAGGAGAACCTTAGAACAAATTCAGATTAGTTCATATATGCCAGGGAGGGCAAATTTAGATGATATATTAATAAAGGCTCTGTCTTCTGAGAAGTTTAAGCTCTACAGTGACTGGTTATTTGAATGAGATGATATGAGATGATGAAATGCTCCTGGGAGGGAGGGGTATATTTGTAGGAAGTACAGCCAAGGGCGGCTCCAGTGTGGGGGCCATAGGGGCCATGGCCCCCTCCTAGATTCGCATACTTCACGATTTCACACGTTCAATTTGCATTTTGAACAATTTATAGACCTAAGTAAAAAGTTCGATGGCCCCCTCCGAGAATTCAGTCTGGAGCCGCCCTTGAGTACAGCTAAAGTTCTTCCCAGCCTCATCATGTCACTCTTATGTGTATATGTTACAGTTAAAACCCGAAATCACTCAAAACCCAAATTAACTAGGGCAAACCCGTTTTATTCAAGTAGCTATAGCACGTTTTCGAAGTGCCCCTACAGTGGAGGCATATTTTCCAGGGGCCCCCCTAAAACGACGGCCAGACCCACTGATTATTTTCGGGTCTCGCAAAGAGCCAGCGTTAGCAAATTTTCGAGGGGGACCCCTACAGTGGTGGCCGGACCCCATGTTATCCCATGTGAATTCCGGAATGTTAATGCTTTATTCACTAAAAATTGGATCTTGCTCCCCCTTCGAAAATATGCTATTGCTAGCCCTTTGCGAGACCCCAAAAAACATCAGTGGGTCCGGCCACCGCTGTAGGGGACCCCCTGGAAAATATGCTAACGCTGGTCCCTTGCGAGACCCAAAAAAAACATCAGTGGGTCCGGCCATCACTTCAGGGGGCCACTCGAATATATGCTAACGCTGGCCCTTTGCGAGACCCAAAAAACACAATGTGTCCGGCCATTGCTTTAGCGGGTTCCCTCGATAATATGCTAACGCTGTCCCTTTGTGAGACCCAAAAAAAACATCAGTGGGTCCGGCATCGCTGTAGGGCCCCTCCTGGAAAATATGATAACGCTGGTCCTTTGCGAGACCCAAAAAAACATTAATGCGTCCGGCCATTGCTTTAGGGGGCCCCCTTGAAAATATGCTAAAGCTGGCCCTTTGCGAGACCCCAAAAAATATCAGTGGGTCCGGCCATCGCAGTAGGGGCCCCCTGAAAAATATGCAAACGCTGACCCTTTGCGAGACCCGAAAAAAATCAGTGGGTACGGCCATCGCTGTAGGGCCCCCCCTGGATAATATGCCTCCGCTGTAAGGGCCCCCCTGGAAAATATGCCCCCGCTGTAGGAGCCCCTCGAAAACGTGCTACCGCTACTCGAATAAAACGGGTTTTGCCTAGTTAATTCGGGTTTTGACTGACTGATATCGGGTTTTCACTGTAACATATATATCCACACCGGCCTGCAGGGCCGTCGCGGATGTGTCAAGCGCCTTTGTGGAAACACCGATTTAGCGCCCCTACAGAAAAAAAAAAATTTAGTCTTCGAAACTAAAGTATCATTTTACTATTATATGTACTTATTCAGTAGGAAAATATCATAATTAAACCGAGTCTCGGGAGGTGGCACCCCTATAAATATTCAATTTTTGAAACAAAAATATGATTTTACAGTGCCATATTAGTATTCAGTAGGGAATATACGGCATTGCTCTGGACTGTAGTTTTGCCCGATGGATATCTGGCACCGCCGAAAACTCACCAGTACATGCGGTATACGTGCTCAGTGGCGTACGCCCCCCCCCCTTGTCAAAAATTTTTTAACAAAATGTCCATGAATTTTCAATTTTTAGCTTAAATATTACCAATTTTAACACAAAGTTATGTCTATAACCCCCTCCCCCCTTGAAGGAAGTCTGCATACGCCACTGTACGTGCTCATAAAATAGTGGAACCAAAAACGCTGTGTTAGGTAGCTAACAGTTACCATGGGTGCGGAGATCAGATTTGCTTCCATCAAGACTTACCTTTTGCAGAGTCTAGTGATATAGAATTCATTAAGTTTAAGCGCGGACTTGGGAGGTATCCTTCAAGGGGTTGCCTGTTCTTTACACCCCCCCCCCCAAAAAAAAGAAGAAAAAAACGAAAGAAGGGGAGAGGAGAATGAAGTGCATTTTTTTTTTTTAATATTAATTATAGAACACTGTAATGTTTAACGTGTGAATGCGCTTCACAACTAGCAGAAAGCTCACTTTGGTATAACGTTTCCGATTTACACAGAGACACCAGGACATTGATTCCAAAAGTAACGAGAAATCCTTAAATCTTAAAAAGCATGAAAATATTTGCAGTATTTGTTTAGCATAAGCAATACAACACAAGGAAAACTACAAACGACAAGTTTTAACATCTATATAAATGAAATTAGAGTTTTGTCTGTACATTTCTTGGAATTCAAAAATTTTGCGATTTTTATCCGTTTCAAGCACCCGGGAATTCGATGCGACCCTCAAAAAAAAGTTTGTCTGTCTGTCGTTCTGTCGTTCCTGTCCGTGACGCTTTTTTGTTTGAGCATCACGTAAAAACGACTGAAGCGAATGATATGAAATTGGTTGTCATGATAGGTGGTCACTCAACTTAAAACATAGGAGTCGAATTTAAAAAAAATCTTGATTAGATTTTCAGATTTTGCAAAAATCGTTTCAAACTGCGTAAATTTGTGTTCGGGCATCACGTAAAAACGACTGAAGCGAATGATATGAAATTGGGTGTCATGATAGGTGGTCACTCATCTTAAAACATAGGCGTCCAATTTTTTAAAAATCTTGATTAGAATTTTCAGATTTTCCGAAAATCGTTTCAAACTGCGTAAATTTGTGTTCGAGCATCACGTAAAAAAAACTGATTGAAATGAATTTGGGTGTCATGATAGGTGGTCACTCAACCTAAAATATAGGCGTCGAATTTAAAAAAAATCTTGATTAGATTTTGAGATTTTGTGAAAATCCTTACAAACTGCATAAATTTGTGTTCGAACATCACGTAAAAACTACTGAAGCGATTGAAATGAAATTTGGTATCATCATTGGTGGTCACTCAACTTAAACATTAGGCAGCGTATTTTTAAAAAATCTTTATTAGATTTTGAGATTTTGCGAAAATTGTTTCAAACTGTGTAAATTTGTGTTCGCATATCACGTAATAACTACAAATCTGAAAAAATGGTATTTGGTGAAATGATAGGTGGTCACCTTAAACTATAAGCATCTAAAAAAAAAAAAAAAAAAAAAAAAAAAAAATCGATCAGATTTTGGGATTTTGCGGAAATCGTTTCAAACTGAGTGAATTTTTGTTCACGCATTACGTAATAACGACTAAAGCGAATGATATAAATTTGGTCACATGATAGGTCATGATAGGTTGTTGCTCAACATAAAGTATAGGTGTCCAATTTTTTAAACATTTTTATTAGATTTTGAGATTTTGTGAAAATTCTCTCAAAATGCGGTTATATTTCTTCAAGCATCGCGTAATAACGACTAATACGAAATTTGGTGATATGATAGGTAGTTGCTAATCTTAATTTATAGGTGTTGAGAGAGAGAGAGAGAGAGAGACAGAGAGAGAATTTTTAAAATATTTTGATTACATTTTGAGATTTTGTGAAAATCGTTTTAAAATGCTGAAATTTTTGTGCTAGCATCACGAAATAAAGACTGCAGGGAATGAAACGAAATTTGGTGACATGATAGGTTGTCACTCAACTTAACCCATTCGTGCCTGGATATTTTTGCGACTTTCTTCGATTTTTGTTAACACCAGCAGTAATTGATAAATTTCTGATGTCAACTTTTTGAACAAGGGATGATTTCATTTAAAATCATTATGTATAAAAATTGAAATATCAACATTCTACTTGGCCATATTAAAATATTTTGTGGAATTGAGGTTCAATACTCGCGAATAAAGGCTAGGAAAAATAAATAACGTTTTCGACTGATAGCGAAAATGCCGTCCCAATAAAGTGACGCTAGACATAAATGGGTTAAATTCTAGGCATCCAATTTTTCAAAAATGTTGATTAGATTTTGAGATTTTGCAAAAATTATTTCAATATGCGTAAATATTCGTTCGCGCATCACATAATTACGAATAAAGCGAATGAAATAATATTACTTAGTTACTCGCTAACCTGTAATATTTTAACAATACATAAAAAAATTATAACTTCGTTTTCTTTACTTTGGCAACATACTACATCCATTCTGTGTACGCCTACAATACTGACAAAAGTTCTTGCTGTTTAGAAATTTGCATTCAGTACTAACCCGTCAACGACGGGTACTTCAGCTAGTAGTTAATAATTCCAAAAATGTCCATATTACTTGGAAGAGTCGATTATTGAAGCTTTTTGTTTATCCAGATTTACATAGGATAGGTTTGAAATTCAAGTGACCGATTTCAGCGTAGAAGATAATGGCAGATGGTTATTATATAATTTAATTTCAAGAACAGTAGATGTTTTAATAAAAAGTCAAACATTTCAAAGGGCTGATTAATTTAACTTTCACATTGACAACTCAAATGGATTGTGATTGTGATTGTGTGTGAATAAGGCAAACCTGCGCGAGGGGAATCTGCCTGAGATGAGCGATGGCTTGGTAGGAGGACTTTCTAAGGGATTCTAACGCGTATTTACATTACATCTGGAGAAAACCTACCAAAACTCCAAACCGTTAGATCGACGACCGCGCGATGGGACCCAAACCCGGGACCTTCACACTTCGGCCGTCTACCATTTTCAGTGATGTAACCACTGTGCCATGGTGAGGCCCAACTGAAATGGAAAGTGTAGTATCTCTTATTGCAACAATATGGGAAAATGGAAGAAAAAAAATAAAAAGAACATGTCATGTATTTTATTAAATTAAATTCTGAGTTTTGTTTTGACTGTAAAATACTTGGAAAAGGGAAAAAAAAACACTTTTCTACTACAGAATTTAAAAATTTGCGCACTGTTCAAAATGTTTTCAAAAGCATGACAATGCATTAATAAAATGTTTAAAAGCATGGTACAAAATAAAAATACATATGATTAAAAATTATGGCTCTATCAATAAAAACGAAATAAAATTCGTTTAATGTTGATGAAAAAAAGTTTTAGGTCAACTGTTGAATTAGATCTTTCTAAAATTATAAAACAGTTTGCGCGAAGAAAACCACGAAAGTCACATTATAATGTCTAATATTCTTTTAAAAAATTAATATCCTTATAAAAGTACTAAAATTTTGCCTGCATATCTAAAATTTGTTAATATTTCAGAAAAATATATTCACAGTAAAAATATTTCTCCGTAAGAGAAAAAAAAACTTAAAATTACAATAATAAATTTAATTATTTGATAATTATGGCTGGTATTGCTTGGAATAAGCTGGTTTAGTTAGAGATTTTTTTAAAAGGAAGCACTAGTATTATTTATAGTGAAACTTTTCTAGCTTTTGCACTAGCAAACCTTTCAATTATATTACTTATGTCTCCTTCATCTAATTCTTCATAGTCTATTGAAATGAGTGATAAATTTGGCACCCGCTCTTGGCTCATTTTATGATGGTAAATATTTTTTTTTATAATTTTTAATTTGGAAAACCCTCTTTCTTCGGTAGCGACTGTAACTGGAAGTGATAAATATATTCATAACGTGATTGAGTTATTTGAAAAACATTTAAACGATATTAGTTCCTCGAAAAGAAATTCACCATTTATATCATCAATTAATTTTAAATGCAAGTCTTTGAAATGTTTCAAGATTTCTTTTTCACCCCAATCCGACAACATGTTTATTTGTAATATAAGTATAAACATATCATTATATTTCTCTAAAATTTCGAATGAAATTGTTGAATTAACAAGATTGTTTATGACTAATATATATAATAATAATCCTTCGAATTATCTTGCTCAATCACCTATTGTAAGAATTCCTTTGTTTAACGCGACAGAAACTGTCAGTTTAACCCTTTCTTTGCCATAGTTCACACAAGAGAAGGCGTAATTAGCGTTGAATACATAGGTTTGTTTCAAAAATATAAAAAATGCATTTAAAATGAATTATTCAAATGTCAATAAAGTTAATTATTATTTTATTTCACAATTGTATCCACCTATGTTACTCCTTACTTCTTTATAAAAAGTGTAGTTGTAAAAAGGACGAAAATAATTTACTACTCTGGACTCTTTACTACTCTCTCTACTTTTCTACGATTGGAGGAAAGTTAAAAAGTTATTGGAGTAAATTAAAGTTAATAGTAATTACATTAATTTTGAGTGCAGTCACGAATATTTAAAAAATTTTGTTGTGGAAAGGGCTAGTTTTAATGAAAAAGCTTATTTGACCATAACAAGTTGTACATTAAAACAAACTTATACCCTAAAGCAATGTAATCAGTTTCAGTTTGGTCTAATTTTTAAAAAAGCAAACGCCGATTCATGTTACTTTTACCTATACAAAATGTTACCCTTTAGAATTTATTTATTTTTTATTTTTGGGTGGTGGTGGTGGGGGGAGGGGGAGGGAGGGGGGTGCAGCAGTGTTTGAATATGCAATGTAAAATACTACCTGAATCAAAAGTTATTTAAATATGTCTCGACTTGTTAAATTGCTGATCAGTAGTGGATTCAGAAATGCTTGAAGGAGGGAGAGATAAGTATCACAAAGAATTTTTCCACTGTTGGGTCATCCCGCCCAATTCATTTTCAACCTTCTAGGTTTATTCTGTCTGCGCTCATCATTGAAAAGATGCAATGGAGAAGTCCTCCTTCTGTGACCAGTGTTGCTTCCTAGCATGAGTCTTTGAATGCTGTCAACGATTTCGCAATTGCTGGGTCTGGGTTCCGGCGGAGCATTTAATGACCCATGCCGGGAAGCAACACTGGTTACAGAAGGAGAGCTTTCTCCATTGCATCTATTCACTCTTCAATGATGAGAGTAGATGGAATAAAAACTGGGTTAAACTCCCCAGCAACTCCGCAAATTTTTAAACGTGCTCAGGGAAAGAGAGATCGATCCCTTGGATCCCATACTTCGAATTCAAATTAATGTGTACTACAAATAAAGTAGATTGTATTTATGTATTTTAGAAAATAATTAACATTTAAATGCCGATTCATGTTACTTTTCTGTTAGGTTGGTAAATTTTGAGACACGCAAGAATGCCTATACTAGTGTTTCTATGAAGGAAATGCTCTTATCAGTCTGTAAAATACTATAGACTGTCTTTGTACTAAAACAATACAAACTTCAGTATAGAACAAAAAAAAAACTAACTTCAGAAACACCTAAGGAAGGGGCACGATGTACCTTTCTATATGAGCACTCATTTACGTACCAGGCAACTTCGATTAGAAACAAATATAAAATGTATTTCTCTTTGCACCCCTTTTGGGTCCATGTCCATTCCCAGATTTGCATTTCTCATCATGGATTTCCGGATCGCCTCTCTCCAAGCCGTTTGTGTAGTGAATTAGTGTACTGAACTTTTTTGTATTATTTTACTACTGAAGTGAGGGAAAGCCCAAGATGAGCCCCTCCCATTAACAAATGGAACAGAGCTTCTCTCTGCAACATCTCACCCCTCGTTTACACTCAGCCCACTTTCACGGCAGCAAGCGGGAGAAATGGCAGTAACAGAAGTGTAAACACCTCTCTTGTCCTGCTCATGTCATGAGCTATCTTGCTGACCTCTTTGCCCGGCACGATACCCCTTCAGGGGATTTTTAAGGGAGGAGGAGGGAAATACAGTAGAAAACTGAAAACTACATACAGGAGAAGGCGAGTATAGCTGAATGTAAAAGCTCCGTGCTTTTGGAGCTGACGCAGAAGTATTTCCTGGAAAAGAAGCTGCAGCGAAAGAAGTGGGAAGGGCTGAACGTAAATGGGGCATTAGGACCTCAGGCAGACGCCCATGAATGGGAAGGAATCTGAAAACGATCATCCATATCATCAAAATAGTAAGTATGGTACCACATATCAGTAAATTTCACCTTGTGGATAGCACTGAAAGACAAGTTTGGTTTTTGCCTAAGGGATGGGGGGGGGAGGATGCTAACAAAGCAGTACTGTATACAAGAACTTGTAAGATGAAACCTTACAACAACATTGTAGAGGGACATTTCAACGGAGCTATCCCGTTCCTAGGTGTCTGCAATATAAACTTACACAAAAAATATTTATTTTTTCGAAAAATGTTAATTTTTCGTTAAACTCTTCTTCAGTCGTTTCAGCGAGCGCCTTTGTGCACTGCACAACCTGCACACCCACTAGCGACGGGCCTGCCGGCCTGATGCGAGACCGTTTTCGCAGTGGGAGGGTTTAAATTTTCTAAGGGAGATTTTCAACTATACACACGTACACACATACTACACTCATGTCCATAAATTAAGGATAATTCAGAATCCCACAGAAATTGATCTCTAAAATAAAAATTTCACCTGTGGAATGATCACACACATCTTGAAGAAGAATATGCAAATTACAGGAAACCACCAGATGGCGTGGATGGTCCGTCACAATGACGAGAGTATAAGAGAGGGGTATATAAGGAATGGTGGCAAGAAGTAAAATTGTTCACAAGCGCTGTGAAAGCCTTTCAGTGCAAAAACCGCATAGTTATGGCACAAAGGAGACATTTGGATGATGTTTTACGTGGCAGAATTATCGGACGACTGGAATGTGGACGTACCCAGCTGGATGTATCCGAGGAACTTGGAATCGCCCAGAGTGTTATCTCCAGGTTTTGGCAACGATTCCAAGATGATGGTAATGTGAGTAGACGTTACAGCACAGGTCGCCCCCGAGTTACAACGCCGAATGAGGACCGCTATTTGGCAGTTACTGCCAAAAGAAACAGACGGAGTACAGCATCAGACCTGTCTCGTCAGCTCTCTTCAGCTACCGGTACGACAGTTTCAAGGCAGACCGTGTACAGACGCTTAGGGTACATTGGTCTATATGCTCGTAAGCCTGTCAGATGTGTTCCACTTACCGAAACTCACTGTCGCCTGCGATTAACCTGGAGTAGAGAGCATGCATTGTGGACACCGCAACAGTGGTCTTGTGTGATGTTTTCCGACGAATCCAGGTTTAGGTTGGAGTCTGATTCTCGCCGGACATTCATCTGGAGAGCGCCAGGTACCCGTTACCACCAAGAGAACACCATTGAAAGACACCGTTACGGTGGTGCAGGATGGCTCGTTTGGGAGGAATTATTCTTGGTTCCAGAACTGACCTGCATGTTCAGAGTGTAACGATGACAGGCCACATCTATCGGGATGTCATTCTGGAACAACATGTACGTTTGTTTCGGGGCGCCATGGGTGCTGAATTTGTGTTTATGGATGACAACGCCCGTCCTCACCGTGCAAACATTGTAGACGAATGCCTTCAATCGGAGGATATCAGCCGTATGCATTGGCCAACATACTCACCGGACTTGAATCCAATAGAGCATGTGTGGGATATGCTTGGCCGACGAATTGCAGCCCGTCAACCCCCTCCCACCTGTCTATCGGAACTTCGGAGTGCATTGCTTGATGAGTGGTGTAATATTCCCCAAGATCAGATTGATCATTTGATACTCAGCATGCCTAGGCGTTGTCAGGCCTGTATTGCATCGTCCGGGAGACATACTCCGTATTAACCATCCTACTAACCATGTTATACTGTTTTTTGTAAATAGGTTCTTTTTTGAAATTTGGTCAAGGGAGTAAAACTTGCAATTTTTATTAATTATGTCAAACATATAGCATCTTTTTTGCTCTTTACTTTTTGTTTAATAAATAGACTTTACAAATAAGTCAAATTTGTTTTGCTTCTTTCTCTTTCTTTGCCTGAACTTCATTATCCTTAATTTATGGACATGAGTGTATATACCGGATGCAGGGGCGTAGCCAAAAATTTTTCATGGGGGGGGGTTACGACTACTACAACTCATATATATGTATACGTGTGTGTGATAATGTAGTGAAGAATATACATTTTGCATGGCAAAAAATTCCTCATGGGGGGGGGTTATGACCCCCCTAACCCCCCCGTGGCTACGCCCCTGACCGGATGATTCAAAATAGATGTTAAAGCCATTATCTTTTACACCGTAAGTGATAGAAACATACTTTTAATTAGAAAAGTTCGTCAAATAAAGAGTAGCTTTCAGGTATGGAAATCTTTTTACTTAAGGCTGTATACCTATTAAAATGCGAAACTTAATTTTTATAGTCCGTCCTTTCCTATCACTTATATTTAGAAAAATGTTGCTCTTTGTCTAAAAAGGTAAATAATTGGGGGAAAAAAAAAACACGTTTCTGAGTAGAATAGTTACCGAGATATCGCAAGTTAAAAAGTTTAGCGTTTGTCGCCAAATACTAAGGGGATGTCTCAAAAGTGAAAAAAAAATAAAATTACTTTTCAACTTACATTAATTTGATAGTGGTCATTCAACAGCTACATTTGACTCCTGGAAATCCAATTTTAGTTAGAATATTCCAGGGTGTCCACCGGCGACTAAAAGGAGACTTTTCCTACTAATTAAAGATTAGGCGACTTGGACGACTTTTTTGATCAAAAAAAGTCATCGACGACTAATTTGAAAATCGGATTTTGGTTTTTGTCTTGTTTCTTTGAAAGTCATTCATTTAATCATGCTATAAAAATGAATTATATGTTCTGTTAATATAATTATATGCGGTTACTTCCCACACATCGGCACGCCAAGAGATCGCCAACAATTTCACCCCTTTTCAAGAACGATCAGTGCGTGACCCTGCAGATCTAGACTCACGGAAAATATCACGAGGATGGCCCCCGTTCAAAAGTGGGGATGGCAAAAGCGGAAGATAGCAACCCATAAATTACTCCAGCCAGTGTC
>JAWZYV010002956.1:0-14948 GCA_038373885.1 Cheiracanthium punctorium | reverse complement strand
GCTCAAAGGGGTGGTACCTTAAAGGGTTGCAAAAGTAAACAAACACTCTCCGACTCCAAATAGTCATCGCAGCGCTGATTGGGCGTGCAGGTTCTTATTTTACTGATCGTGCGTTGGTCTATTGACATCGGATCGGCAGCCATTTCTGCAGCATCGGATGGGCAGCCATCTCTCATTCCAAAGTCCACTTGAACGCGACCATCATTTTATTTTCACGTGATTCTGACATCGAGCCAAGCTTCGAACATAGTAGTAGTCGCCATTGCTCGAAATGGCTTATGCCGTAGCAGGAAGAAGTACTCTGATGGGCCGAAATTTCGTCCGACTTGGTTTTTTTCCTTCGGAAAGGAAAAAGTTGGAGTTCGCGGTCGTCAAGGTAACGGCGGAGAAAATCGGCCAGAAACTTGATTTGCAAGGAAAGTGGGTCGGATTTTTCTGAGTGTGATAGCCCTATAAGGAATTTGTTCGAAGAAACAAAATCTCCCTCGCGGGCTTTATACACAAAGGAAAATAAACTATTCGCTCTAGGGACTCGAAAAAATCCAATGATTCTCCATACGCTGAACTACACACCTTAATAAATGAAACAGCAGTGTCTATTATCACACTTTTATCTAACTATTTCGCTGTTCGCGTGAAATAGAGTGTATCATCGTTTTGCCAGTTGTGGGTAACAGATGAAACAGTGCTTCATCCGAATTTATCCATATTTTAAATATCTTTGCTTAATCTTCTTATAAATAAAAATGAAATTCTGTTTGTTTGTTTGTTTGCTTGTTTGTGGATTTGATTCGTATACAAATCCACAAAAATGGACCTATCGGCCTGAAATTTAGTACAGATATGTAAAATAATATAGAATAACTCATAGTCCACATTAAAACTTTGAAAGTCCACCCGTTCCCGGAATTTAAGAGATTTTTTATGCTCTTCACGCAAAAAGCTTTCCGTAATGGTAACCCCTGTAGTGAAAAAAGTGTGAAATAAGGATCGTGGTTGCCATGTGTGGCGATTTTGCCGAATAAAATGTTTTAAATTCTCAAAGTAAAAATAAAAGAATAATAATGATTTTTTTTTGTTAGTTTATATTCGTAAGGTTATTTTTTTTTAATTATAATATCGTGTGCATGGGAAATCAGAGCAGGAATGTAATGATTTACACGCAAAACAATAAGAATTGAAGATTTCCGAGGCTAATATGTAATTTTTTTTTAGTTTGGCGAAAAAATAAAATGGCTCAAATGCTGATTTTGAGAAAGTGAGTTCTAGCGGTTTGCACAGATTTCGGCTTGGCGCAATTTATTGAGAGCTTAAGGAAATAGATTTTTGAAAACAAGTGCAAAGGTTTTATTAGAATACAGCGTTAAATTTTAATGATCCGTGAAGAAATAATGCAGTTATTAAGGGATTTCAAGCGATCTATCTTCAGAATTCTCGCCGATTGAGTACATTGATTTAAGTTGGGGGAATTCCGCCAAATTTCAGACAATTGAAATCTTCTCATTTAGCACATCGGAGTAATGATGAATAAAACACGTTATAGTTGATAATTTTAAAAAATTCGGCTGTATTAAGGGATTCAACTTTTCAAATAAAGGCTTGCTTTACTTTTTCGCGGTCGAACCATTTCCCATATATTATTGCTGCTAAGTCAATGCTTCGAATGATTTCCTGAAAAAACGCTTGCAAAATGGCGTATGTTGGCACTTTGGCGAGGCTTAGATTTGAAACTGGATTTTATTTAAGACTGGGATATATAATGACACTGGTTATAGATAAAAATGAATGTTGGTATGAGTGTATGAGGTTGAAAAACTCCAGCACCGTTGAGCACCGTTGCACCATGAAATTTGGTTCACCTAAGTCTTTTATCATGGAGAAGCTTTTTATGCTATCCGTTTTCCTCTAACTTGCCACAAGGTGGCGCAGCAGAACGTAAAATTCTATTCCGTTTAGCCGTTTGCTATGCGAATATCGTCCAACCGATTTCGATGAAATTTGGTACACGCGAATATTAGAACACGGAGAATATTTTTCACTATCCATTTTGCTGTAACTTGCCGCTAAATGGCGCTGAAAAGCATCAACTTCTATACCGTTCGACCGATCGGCATAAAATTTTTTATACTTACACATTTGAGCACGAAGAATATATTCTAACTGCGTTCCTTTTGATGTTACTCACCACTAGATGACACTGCAATGCATTATTATATTAACTCGCCACAAGATGACGCTGCAGCAGGCCAAATTCTTGACCATTCAAGCGGTCGCTATGAAAATCAGTATACATAGCTATTTGAACAATGAGAATATTTTGGCGTTATCCATTTTGCTATAACTCGCCACTTGACGGCGCTGTAGCAAATCATTACTTTATTGAACCAATGGATGGCCCTGCAGTGTATCACTTCTTGACTGTGCAAATGATCGCTATGAAAATAGGTATACATAGATATTTGAACACGGGGAAGAGTTTGGCGCTATCCATTTTCTTATAACTTGCCACTAGATGTCGCGTCAACACATGAACTTCAGGACTGTCCAGCCGATAGTCATGGAAATTCGTATACATCGATATCTGAATGCGAAAAATATTTTCGCCATATCCGTTTTGCTAAAACTCGCCACTAGATTGCGCTAAGTCGCATGGCCTTCTGCACCGTACAAACGATTGCCTTGCAATTCGGTATGCATGATTATTGGACACACTATAACGCGATATCCACTTTGCTATATCTGTTTATTACAATGAATAGTAATCACCACAAATCGTAATATCAAAAAGTCCATTCATTCCCGTGCGAAGAACGGGTACTTCAGCTAGTATTAAATAAAGAGAGCAGGAATGTTTTCTTATCATGGTTGAAGGAAAAAGGGGAACAGTTTCTGAGGATCGAAAGAATCCGGAGCACGCAAAGGCAGAAGACTGAATGAGTTCCAGTGCCTGCAGATCTTAGCTGGGCAGCCCATCTTTTAAACTGCTTGGGTCTTTCGCGTGAGGATCTGACAGCCACTCCTCGTCTGGTTTACGATTTTTTGAAGATTCCCGACCTCTTGGACTTGGTCTAGCCTTCGACTAAACCTAGTGGAATTAGCAACAACAACGTTTTCTTCGTTTTTCTACGGTCTTTGCAGACGTTTGATGACAGACTGGTTTCTTCACATTTTTTTTATAGCCAATTTTCTTTACCTGACGAAAAATTGTCGATTGCGATACCTGTAGTTCCTTTGCTGAAGTTCCTTGAAGCAGAGGATTTTTCTGCAGGGATATTTCTTTCAGTTTCTTTTTTCTTTTTCACCAAGGACTTCCTTTCGTCCACATTTTTTTCCAGGAGCTTTTGATTGCCAGCCATATTTTATATCTTTCTGAAGTTTAGATAGTAATCCATTAGAAAAATGTCTTTTCTGATTTTTAAATGCTTTATTTATAACAGAATTAAGCAACCATTCTTCAAAAGCTTTCCAATTTCGTTTCGGGTTGGACGATCTAATTTTGGAGACAATTTACTCCCACTCATGAAAATAGTTCGATTTTCAATTTAAACGTTTCATTTTAAAAAAAATAAAACTGGGGTTAAAGGGATTTAAATTTACCACAAGTATCGTAAAATGCTGCAAAATAACCCCCGAATCTTCAAGGAAAATCGCGATCTATGGGGGCAGATAAACGGTAAAAATCGGAAAAAAATACACTGTTTAAGCGCCCCCTCTATCTTCAAGTGAAGCTGGATGCATACTGTCCGTTCCGTACCGTCAAGACGCCGCGATGACGTCACTTAGCGAAGCAAAGCGGAGAGCACTGTTCTGACGTCACACCTCGGTGACAAAGGGTGCAATTTCATGGGTGCATTGGCTGCGGCTCCGCAAACTCGCGCTCGGGCAGATGAAGTTTCAAAAAGGAAAAGAACTATGGGGCAGAAAGGTATCTGAGCGGCACGGAACGGCCAGTATGAATCCACCTTAAGGCCATATTTAGGATTCGGGATTTTAAAAGCAAACGAAATGCACGAGAAAAGCGGGGGGGGGGCATTTATAAGAGTGGGGATGGCGCTTTTGCGGTATTTTACGGTCGTCGTATCATTTTAAAACGGGTCACACTCGTTTAGAATCAACCTGTAAATTTGTATGTAAGGGTGTCATTTGATTTTCATGTCTAAGTTGAATTGAAACTTATTGATCTGAATAAGAAAAACTTTATCAGTTAATTTGAATGCCTTTCCTCATCCCTCAGGTGCACTGCCTGCTCCCGTGGAGGATCGTGCCTCCCCTCTTCCCTCGGCGGATCCTGTGCCTTCCGTTCCCGCGTCGCCGGACCCGGTCGAAGACGTACAGGTAGAGCCGCTCATGGATGTTTTCTCTCCACAGGTTGCTGCACCCGATGTCCGGGAAACGTCCCCCGGACTCGAGGTGTTGCGGGCGGAGCAAATCTGGGATCATCTCGAGGAGGTGAACCTGCACCCTTCCGAGTCAGAAGAGGAGCAGGTGAACCTCCCCGAGAGGGTGGTCCGCCCGCGTCGGCGACGTGGCGCTGCGCTGCGGAAGCGTCTCCGTTCTCTCTTCTGCTGCTGCGGCCGCCGTTCCTTCGCAGCGGAAGACTGAACGAAAACGCTGACGCAAGAGGGAGCGTGAAACAAAGAGGTCCGATTGAAATCCTGCGTCTTTATTTTTTTTTTCTCGGTCATTTAGTTTGAAAGAGATCAGAGATGACTGTTATGGGAAACTGTGTCTTAATAGCTAATATTCTAATTCTCATAGTTCCACGATGAACCAGCTAAAACAGCTTTCTTAATCTTCCGCGTGAATATTCTCTATTGAATGCAATGGAAAATTATCTAAAGTACAATTTTTTACTGGTCAATGAATATATCTCATTTTTTATACCCTGACAAATGTAATGAGTGTATTGTTTGTCCCATTGAGGAGCTGGAAACGAAAATGGGTGACTGACACTCTGTACACTACAAAAGAATAGTCAGCATTTTATTATTTTCCACAATAAACCTGTCAAAAAGCTAAATAGTTTCGATTAGGTTGTTTTACTTTCATGAGTCGCATTCAATCTAACTAGATTGCACTTTACTGCTTTATTACCGAAAGGGCCCGTCAGTCATCACTGATCTAAACGAATGATGATGTAACAAATCAATGGACTGAATTCTCCAATACCTTTTGTTCATCTTCATTTTCATGGCAAAAATGATGAGGAATGAAACTTTTATCAAAAGATTCGAATTTTTAACCGTGACATTTTCGAATCATTGTTTTAATATATTCGTGATATTGCGATAGAAGATGAAACGCTCGCAATTTAAGTTTTTTGCAATATTGTTTCTTTATTTTAAATGAAAATGAGCCATATTTTAAATTTCATAAATACTTTGTAAACTACATAGAAGTCTAAATAATATTTATTAAAATATTAAAATCAGTTTGGATTCGAATTTTTAAATCGTAAAAATTTCACAAGTCTTTGACTTCAAGGGGTATTGGATTAATCTAAGAAAATAACTCAGAATTATTTAATCTATAATAAGTTTTTATTACATCCCCCCCCCTTTTACTAACAGATGAACTCTTTTACTAACAGCAGAACCTACCTAACAGCAGAACCCTTTTACTAACAGATGTTTTACTAATGCCTTTATTTCCATTAAAAAAACAATAAAAATAAATTGGAAAATAAGTAAGTAAAATGTGTTTCTTAAAATTAATGCATTTTCAAAACAGATAAATGATTTTTTTCCTATTTTATTTTTTATTTTTGTTTAAAACTAAAAAAGGAGCATAGATTTACTCTGTTACGAAAAAAAGCAATATTTAACGTAAGGCATATTTTGATATAAGGAATTTCATATTTGTTTTTGAGGACTGAAGATATTAAATTAATTATTCTTTCTCCTGAAATCCTCCATAGCATAAACTTACATGGTAAATTCCTTTTACGTGGAACTTATTTTAAAATATATAATATTCGATAACAGGAACATATTTGTTCGAGATTTATCATTTCTTTTCAATTGCAATAACTTTTTTATAGAACTATCAAAAGAGGATTTTACAGTGAATTTATATAATAAAATAATAACAGATAAGACGAAGGACCTGTTCGAGCTTTATTAATTCCTTTAATTATAATTCTATTAGAATAAAACTAATAAAAGAGGATTTGGAAAAACTAATATAAGAATGTCTTTTTCTGATTATAAATTGTATATTTTATAATTTCATTGAGTTCAAACTAAAATATCAATTTAGAATTTATAATCTAATGTTCTTAAATAAAAATATTTTTTCTAAAATAGAAAAATATATTTTCACGTCTCTAAATCCCGTTTTAAAACCAAATTCAAATATTAATACATCGACGTAACTTTTGCTTTCGAATACGAACTTTGAATCGGCAGGAAACTAGTATCGTAAAAGTGCTTCAGATTTCCATGAAAAAATACTTAACTTCAATTTCGTGATAATTGTGAATATCATTACATTTTTAATGGGACATTTATATATTTCGTAATCAGAAAGAAAACAATGTTTAAAAAAATTACTCAGATATTTGAATTATACTAAATATATTGTTGTAGATATTTTCTCATATTAAATTATCATTATGATAAAATTTCATTGCTGTGAAAACTGTCTATAGTAAGTAATATTTAATTTTGGGGGGAAATAAGATACTGGAAGAACGGAGCCCATGAATGTTTATTTCGTAGAATTTCGCTGCACTCATAACAAACTGTAATTGATTCTAACATAGAATTTATCATTCATTTTCTCAACAAATTTATGCATCACTTAAGTTAGTAAGAGGGTTCCTACAGATATGTTATCCTATTTAGAAAACTGCTAAAAATTTCCAATAAATTACAGTTTTTCATAATTAATAAGATATATTATTATTTAAGAATAAATTTTGACGCAGGCTTTCAATAGGACCTCTTGTTTCTTCACATAATTTTTGTGTCACGTTCATTGTAAAAAGCGACGAAATTCGAAATTTATCATGGATTTTTGATAATGAAATTATTTATCTAAATTATCAATTTGTTATAACTAACTTTAATATTAAGTGTTTGGTATCCATTTTGGAAATGTATCAAAATTTTCATGACTATAAATCAAAATTATTTTTAGTATTGAATTTAAAGTATAAAATCATTCATTTGGCTAACTATTGAATTAAAATTTTCATGAATATAAATCAAAATTACTTATATGTACTTCAAAGTATAAAATCTTTCATTTGGCTAACTTTAAATAAGAAATTGCCACACCGTTCAATAGACACTAAACACCCTAAAGTAGAAATAAAAATAAAGCTCCCATATCTACCACACTTAAATATTGATCACTAATCTTTGCCCTTTGAAAACGATCTGAAAAGCATGGCACATGACTCGAACTGCCTCTAGCACAGGGTCAAAATAACAAAAATCAAATAAGTCTTAAAATACGTCTTCTACATCCTAGTCTAACACCAACCTCTTATATATAAACCTCGAATACTAGCTGATCACTTCCATCAACCACTCAGAATAAAATCTTCATTTTTCCCCCGAAATAAATGACTCTCTTGCTGATCGATCCAAAATACCATCCACTGTCCTCTGTTTCTTCTTGGCTCGACATAAAACATCTGGCTTCTGGTGATTTAAAAAAAGATCTCCTGGCTGCTTTGCTTCCACGAAATGCTGTATTCCTCCTCATTTACCATCAACTGTCTTTACCATCATCTACCTCTGGCTGATTTGCTTCCTTAAAATGCTGCACTCTTCCTCATTTACCATCAACTGTCTTTAAAGTCATCTAGCTCTGGCTGATTTGCTTCCTTAAAATGCTGCCTTTTTCCTCATTGACCATCATCTAGCTCTGGCGTGGCCTGAACTGAACCTCTTCCAAAAGGCATATTGTGGGGGGGGGGGGACTATCTTGCTATTTCAGGCATGGGCTGGGCGTTAAAAGAATCGTGTTGTTGAAATCCGTTGTGTTTTTTTAAATAAAGGCGTGGGTTGTGAGGGGGTGCTGAGGGTGTTGAGGGTTTCTGAGCGTCGGTGGGCGAGATTCTCGAACGGCTGCGATCGTCAGGTTAAGGTGGTACAATTGCGGTACATGTGACGGGCTTCCCGATAGCAATAATGTGATTCCAATGGGCTTTCTCCACTTGGTGACCCGGATAGTAGGCTCTCCGATGGATTGAACAGGTTTCCGATAGACCTTCAGGTGTGTTTGTCGAATGTCGGTGGAAATGAGCTTGGGTGTTACGTAAGGCCGGAGTGCATTTACGGCACCGTGGCTTTTTTGAGTTTTAGTTTATAAGTTAATGGGTGTACTAAATAATTTTTGAGAAATAAAGCTTTATTAATTTTGGAGTAAAAATATTTGCTTTTTTAAACTTTGGTGTTTGTAAATCTTCAGAGGTCCACATCGGACTTTTCTTGTTTTAATTTATCTGATGTACTGTACAAATTTCTGGGAAATAAAGATTTATTAATATTGACGTGAACGTGTATCTTTCATTCAATTAATAAAGCTATATTTTCACTCATATTTAACATTTAATTTCACACGATAAATCTGACAACCATTTGTAGTTAAGTGCTCATTTTTCATAAGTGCTGTATTGATAGATAAAATAGTGAAGATAATATTTTAATTTGCAGAACAGTTTATGAGTGCATACAATTGAAATTATAATTATATATGACTTTACTTTATAGCATTTCTTTAGCCTTTCGCAGTTTTTTAGTGATAGAAAGTAAGTATTATTGTAAGCTGACAGAGTCATTGATATGTGATATTCATTTTAAAGCTATCGTGGTTAAATTTCATCATTATCTATAATAAGAACGATGCAGGGTTTGAAGAAGAAAAGGACTTCATAAATCTTCTGTTTTTTGAAAAAAATTTTTGAAAAATGTCCTTTTGTTTCAACATTTGTCCTGCATACTAAAAACTTTTTAAAATTCATTTGTCGAAATTTTTATATTTGGCCATTTCGGCACACTTTTTCTGAAAATTGCAATTTCAGAAACTAAAAGACTGATACGGACCCTGCATTAATTTATACCAGGATGAGCAGAGTTCATTTGTTAGGTAAATTCTTAATCAAAAGAATAGGCAGGAAAAGTTAAAGTTCAGCTGATAAATTACTTCTTCTTGCAAATTAAAACAGATTTTATTTTACCCTAGTAGTTAGTGAAATAGATTTTCTTTTCAAGTAAAATAGTTTACATTCAGATTAATTGCAGGAAAATTAAATTAAAAAAAGCAAGTAAAGCAGAAATATTTCCAGTTTCCTCAATAAATTCTCTAAGCTGCCTTTTTTTTTTCTTTCTTTACCTTTTTTTCCTGGAAAGAATTTTGATATGATACCATTTTTGATACCATAACTGTTTAGAAAAGAGCAGTTATGGTATCAAAACAACGTCCGTCTAACTCCGTTCTAGATGAAATCCGTTTCTAGATGAAATTTAAATAAACCTACAAAGTTAAGAAAACATTTTAATTGAATTTCATCCAGAACAAGGAACGTAGAAATACCATTTGAATTTTCGTTCAACGGCTTTGCATCTTAAACTTCGAAAATAATGTTTCTTGGTAGTCTAACTCGATATAACACATTAATTTTTAAAAAAAGGGAGAAAAATAAGAAAGACGCGTGAAGGAACAGCTGGCCTGAGCATGACATTTGACATCTTTAAAAAATGCTCAAACTCAATAATTAAGTTGTTTAAAAGCAAAAAGAATAATTCAATATTTATTTTTCAATCCCTTTTTGTCATGCAAAATTAGAGGGCGTTATCATTCACAACATTTGTCAGACACATTTTATTGACTCTGTACCGGATAAAATATTACTGTTCAGTAAGTATTCGACGATTAGTTCAAACAACAACAACAAAATATATTTTTTCAAAAAGGTAAAAGGTAAAGTAAGTGTACAATCGAATTTCTCATCTTTCTTAATTTAAGATCTTGCAAGGTCTGGATTAAAAGGAATTTAAAATATTGCAAAATTAAAAAAAATAGTTTAAATGCAAGTTCTGGAGTAGAGTGTGAACTTATTTTTTACCACTTATTTAAAATGTCTCTTTTAGTTTTCGCGCGTGTGTTTCAAAATCCCGGATTTGAACTTTTAGAATAAAAATAGAATGTTCTCGGCGTAGCTTACTTTACTCAAACTTCTCTTTTACGATGTAGCTCAACTTATCTTTTGAAGTTATGAATACGTAATTCCGTATGTTGTTAAATAGATTTAGATAATTTTAAAATAATTTAAAATAGATTTATATAGATCATTAGACTTAAACAGATAATTAGATTTAAATAGGTAAATTTTAATAGATTCAATTTTTTAGATTAAACTTTTTAGATATTATTGGAGGACTCGATTGTATTCAATGTACTAGGATAAAATCAGTCTAAAAAAGACTTTTTTTTCCCTTTAACTGTCTAACATTTGATTGAACGAACAGTTTGTAGGGCATTTTGTTTTTAATATTTGACATGCCATAAGACTTCAAACGCTTCTCTCACTAGCTCGAAAGCACACGAGAAGAAAACTCACCCGATGCAAAATAGCAAAAACACTTGCAGTCACGTGACAGGTCAGCTGTTCCAGGGGGGTGGGGGGCCCCCTCCGATGAGGCTCCACCTTATCGTGGTGGAGGGGTTTAGAAGTCCCACTCTCTGACGATCACGAGACGTCGGGGTATCTGTCAACATTTTACTTATTTGCCTTGAATACAGTAAGGCTTAGACTTGGTCCAACTTATAAGACTCAGTATATAGGGATAGACTTTGTTTCCCCGCATATCGTGTTGTCAGTCAGAGTGAGACTTAACTAAGAGAGCCTCAAATTCTTCTTGGATAACTTATTATAGGTTAGCTTAGTTGGAAAGTTTCTATGAAAATGTTTCAAGAAGAGATGAGTTATCTCTTGTTCTATTACTGATCTCTAAACCGCTTTCAAATTTGTCATAAATTAACTGATGTCTGTAATGAGAAACTCTTGTAAAAAATTATTAATATTCTTTTGTTGCACTCATCCAGTTTTTCAAAAATTAATAAAAAGAACACTAAGAAATGTTTAAAACGGTTTAGTCATTGACCTATGTATTCCAGATGAATCGTATACTATATTTACTTATGTAGCAAATCCTACTGTATATAGTTTCGCTGATCCCTGACTCACTGACTCACTGAATAGTTACGGGCAACCTGCTCCCAGATAAAACTTTGACCGATATTAATCCAAGAAGATTAAAAAGTTTAAAAAAGGTTTAAAAGCACAAAAAGAACTACGCCGTTTGTACGATCCGCTTGAAATTTTTCTAAATTATGTATAACTATATAGAAAACAATCTGCGTGCTTAAAAAATCTGAAAATCCACCCGTTTCCTCATTTTAAAGAGATTTTTTGCTGTTTTCAGTTCTATTTTATTTCCGAGAGTCAAAAAAGTGAATCATTTACGCGCCAAAATTGGCTGTCGCAATCGACAGGGCGATCAGTTACACTCAACAAAACCACTGTTTTCAGGCTTTAAAGAGAAATTTGCGATTTCAATTCTTTTTAAACAGTTTTCCAGATAACATTATTTAATTCATTTTTCATTTAAATTTACCGTATTTACCCACGTACAAGTCGAATCCCCACTTTCCTCATTAAGAAATTTGAATTTTTTAAAATACCGCGTATAAGTCGACCCACCACTTTTCCGGTCAAGAAACGTTCATTTCTTTAAAATACATTTATTCAAATTCATCTAAAAAAAAAAGAAAGTACAAAATATACAATGATAAAGATAATAATATACGAAGTAGTCTACAAAATTAAACTGATAATAATAGGACGCTACTGATAGTACGATACGGTAAAGTACTAAAATACAAAGTTTATACTGATTCAAGATCCGATTCACTATTGGACTCATTAAACAATTCACTCAATTCCTTCGTCGTCATCGGCTCATCCTAATATACGTATTGGTTTAGGATCCCTTAGAAAGACCTCCACGGGGGCACCTTACCCTTTCGGCCTAGAGCCCACGTGTAGGTAATGGATCGTCATTCCACAACAACGTCAACAGGATACACGTTTTCAATCTTTGTATCGCTCCACTCTTCCTGGTATGGAAATCAACCTTGAACGATGTCACTGCGTTATGGAATGCGGGAAGAGAACAATTGTCTTTTAAAAGGACATTTTAAACTTCTGATTAAGAAAAAAGGAAATTAAATATTAAGGACCCTCGTATTAGTCGACTTCACCCCACTTTGAAGCCTTTTATTTGTCCAAAATTTATCGACTTATACGCGGGCAAATACGGTATTTTTCATTAACCCATTTGTGCCTGGATATTTTTGCGACTTTCTTCGATTTTTACCGATAACAGAAATAATAGATCAATTTCTGAGGTCAACTTCTTGAACAAGGGATGATTTCTTTTAAAATCACTACGCATAAAAATTGAAATATCAACATACTACTGGGTCATGTTAAAATATTTTGTTGAGGCTCAATAGTTGAGGGTTGTTGTATTGAGGGCTCAATAGTTGAGTATATCGAGTTGAGGCTCAATACTCATGAATAAAGACTAGGAAAAATAAATAACGTTTTCGACTCATAGCGAAAATGCCGTCCCAAAAAAGGGACGCTAGGCATAAATGGGTTAAAATGATCGTCTGCTTGAAGTATTGATATAAGAGGGTCAGTTTACACAAAACGAAATCGTTCGAATGCGAAGAGTTTCCACACCTTTCTAAAAGATCCTAAAATTCGATTTAGGTGTATAATAAAAATTGAATATGAAGTTATCTATTTTAGACGGATGAAGACTCAATATATTGAGCGTAGCCTTATTTTCGTCCAATGTTTTTTCTAGCTTTTTTGGGTACCCGTTGTCATTGCCTCCACAACGGGCTTTGACTTTTAGTAGAAAAGATTTAACTTTATTTCAACTTCTGCACACGAATATATGGATAATAATGTATATATAAATTAAATTTACAAAGCCTATTAAAACGGGTTATTTTCCAAAAATTTGAACTTGTTATATTAAGCATGCCTTCACCCATATTTGCCAAAAGCCTGTCTTAGAATGTCTTATCTGTATCTTATCCGTTTTGGAGGGGCAACTAAGCTCATATCCCGCATTCTGGTGCCTTTATTTTCCTAACACACAAATGCGGTTTTTGAGCAAGCCTCACTTCAATTCTAAATGTCCGTCAAAAGATTTCTCAAATGGTTCCATCCAAGTATCTTCCTATTTTTCTGAGTTTGTTTTTTCATCTCATTCTACACTGCTGGCCACCCAAATTGCAACACCAAGAAAAACAAGAGATATCACAACAAAATTTATTGTGTAGATAACATGTTGACCAAGTAACAAATGATTAAATTTACAGCATTCTATGAAGCGTGGTTCCTGCCAAAATCAGTACCCAGAGTAGCCGCCGTTGTTGGAGATCACAGCTGCCACACGCCTCGGCATTGATTCAAAGAGACTTTGAATGTGTTCTTGGGGTACAGCAGACCAAGCAGCTTCCACACGTTGCCAAAGTTGATCTGGTGTGACAGCTGGGGATGAACTCTGGGTCAGTCGTTGAGCAACCATGGACCACATGTTTTCTATCGGCGAAAGATCCGGAGAGAGCGCCGGCCAGGGAAGCAATTCAATCTGGTGATTGACGAAGAACCCTTGGACAATGCGTGCCACGTGTGGCCGTGCATTATCCTGCTGAAATATGGCTGTTGGCAAGCCCTGAAGGTAAGAAAGGACAACTGGCTCCAACACCTCGGAGATGTAGCGCTGGCTGGTTAAAGTACCGGCAATGCGTACTAGAGGAGTGCGAGAGAGATATCCGATACCGCCCCATACCATAATACCCGGTGCAGGACCAGTGTGACGGTGCATAATGCAGCTGTTCAGCATCCTCTCTCCACGGTGTCTCCAGACTCGAATCCGACCGTCGTGGTGTTGCATACAGAAGCGTGACTCGTCAGTAAAGAGAATTTCATTCCATTCTGTCGTCCACATCCTTCTTTCATCGCACCATTGGCGGCGGAGACGTCTGTGGTTCCGCGTCAGAGGTAGACAAAGCAACGGACGTCTTGCGGACAGACCATTCTGCTGTAAACGACGTCGAATGGTACGCGCAGACACTGGATGATGCGTTACAGACTGAATCTGCTGTGATATGGTTCGTGATGTGACTGAGCGGTCCGTCACTGCCATGCGTACAATCTGCCTGTCATCACGTGACGTGGTGCACTGAGGTCGATGCGGTCGATCACGTCTGTCCGTCGTACCCTCCTGCACCCAACGATCACATATCCGCATCACAGTTGTTTGGTTTCGTCCAATACGACGACCGATTTCCCTGAAAGATAACCCACAATCTCGGTATGCCACTATCCTTCCTCTGTCAAACTCGGATACTTGATCAAAAGATGATCGTTGTTTCCTACGAGGCATAATTTATCGTTTTTTTGAAAAAAAAAGCAAGAAAAACACAATTGCTGTACTTGAAACCGTCGAAATCTCCAAGCCTTAAATAGCGCTTTGAGGTGGCGCCACAGGCGCGCTTGATGTGCGTCTGCGCTGAAATTCTAATCATTTGCATATCTCACCTCAGCTAATGCATGTTGTAAATTTCATATTATTTGCATGCTTCCTTCAGGGTGTTGCATTTACGATGGCCAGCAGTGTATATTCAACAGTCTATGAAACGGAATTCCGTGTGCCCAGACGAGGCTTCTTTGAGTTCAACTGTTTTGTTTGTTACAGATGGAGGAATTCTCTTTTCGCACATTCATGTTAACAGCAGGGATCGAATTTCGTGAAACGGTTTTTCTTCTGTTGCCAGTAGGGATCGGCCGATACCGAATTTTACGAACCGTTACGGAATACAACCGGTACCGATACTTTGCCTAAAAATTC
>JAWZYV010002955.1:0-14245 GCA_038373885.1 Cheiracanthium punctorium | reverse complement strand
GGGGGGGGAAAGAGTGAAATAGATACAAGCATAATTTTGTAAATATTTCGATATATGCACGCTTCAACGCTCATTAATGTTAATTAATAAAGAGCTGCTTAACTTTGTTACTTTGAAATTGAAATGCGTTCGTTCATAATTAGCAATCAACACGAATCTGATTTCCCGCTCGTGATATTATTTAAAAGCACAGCAGAGAGGCTTTTACGTTTAATTTAATTAGCAAATACCCGTAATTCTAATTTTTGTCGTGTGGAATCTGGAAAGTTAGTTTAAATGCGCTTTTAAAAAAAAATTAAAATAGGATCAAACACAAGGCCAAGTAATACGGAATGTATTTAACTTTATGCGACAGCTTGGAGCAAAATCGCATCTGTTTAAACAGAAAATTTGGACGTTGTTGATGCAGCACGATAAATAATCGAAAAATATTTGACTATCGTTTAGTTAAACCTTTAACGCGCAGTGTTCCCGCTCCGGGAACACCCAACTCGGACGTTTTGACTGTTGCCAGTCACGAAGAATAGATTTCATTTCTATAAAAATAGTGGCGGGTGATAGAGCTCCACGAGAATCCTTTACTTTTAAGAACGTCCTTTCCCGTCAAAAAAGGGTCACGATTCTTTTTTAACAGCACTGACATCTGCTGAAAAATGGAAGAATGCGAGAACGGCTGGATAGATGGCACCATGCTGAAAAAAGGGCAGCCGTTGCCATCGCTCGACTTAACGACCAGCAAGAGGGTGGACGATCGAAACGTTCGTCGCGTGCCACAGATCGAGAGACCTTTTTTCGACGCAGCTGGCTGTGCCGCACAGCCAGCGTGAAAGTTTCGATCGTCCGCCATCTTGCTGGTAGTTAAGTCGAGCGATGGCAATGGCTGCCCTTTTTTCGGCATTGTTGATGAGGGTTGCGCCTCAAAGGGTTAAAGAAAGGCACATGCTTAAGTGATTTAGTGTGATTAAGTGATTGAAATAATCGAAAAATATTTGACTATCGATTTGTTAAAAGAAGCGTTTATGCGTGTGTGTGCCAGCGCGTTTGAATTTTTAAAGCCCGAGATAAGACAGAGCCATTTGAAAATGGAGAACTCTCGCAAATAATTTCAAATTTTTAGCATTCAAAAATGCATCTGTTTACGTTTCGTTTCCTTGGCGCAGTTTTATGCAACATGAAAACTGTTTGCTAGGCGAGATTTTTAAATGGATGCACGAAGTAAAAAGGAAGTATTAGGTTGTAACGAAAGTTTCCCGCCACCGCAAATAGGATCTGCGCAAACAGTTCGCGTTGGCGTGTTTGCTCATATCTTTCCAGTCTCTTTTTGGGATTTGGAAAAAAAGAGATTTACTTTAGAACACTGTACAGTGAAATCTGTAAATAATATATCGTTATCATTAAGTGCAAGGTGTCTCAAATGAAACTAACCGGGTTAAAAATATCATTTACATCCAATTCAGTTGCAAAAAGTCAGCTACAGAACGTCAACGAATTATGTGTACAGCTTTAGGTACAACTGTTGTGCCATATGACCCTGTGGAGGTTTGGTACCTAAAGCTCGAAAACAAGGACTATGACCATTGGCGCCGGCAACATAAGGCAAGGGGGAGCAATGCCCCCCCCCCGCCTGGATTTTTGTATGCAGTGTTTTCCATTGCTTTTTTGTTCTTTCAAACATGGTAACCATGCGTTTAAGTAGTCTTTCCCCCCCCTGGGAAATATTCTGCCGGCGCCCATGACTATGACGTACAAGTTCAATCACTGGGTGCCGCATGAGCTGCGTCAAGCAGATTTGGCGGAAAACTTTCGTTACAACCTGATACTATTGTAATCCAGTGGCGGCCCGTGGTGAAAACTGTTAGTGCAGCCGGAAGCATATGAGCCCCCCCCCCCTTTCCTCAGGACAGGATTGGAAAATCTTTTGTTACTGAATTCGAAAGCTGGCGGATGAAGCCCTCACCGAGGGAAAAAAAAAAAAAAAAGAAATTACATAAAAATGCAAGAGATCCTATTTTACTTCCATAAAATGGACATACATTTCAACCAGCCGCTCTTATCCTCAAAATTGCATTCATCCGTGTCTGATTCGAAGTTTCCTTAGAATTTTCTTTTGTAACGATAACTTGAGAAGAAAAGAAAAAAAAAAGAAAGCTTACTTATTTTTTATAAGTCAAATCAATCCTCCTTTCTTTTAAACATGCGAATCGGTCAGTGATGTCCCCATAAAAAGGCGTTGTTTTAATTCAGATATCAATAATTTAAAATTTCCCATGTTTAAAGAATTTTCTCGCTCGCCATGTCCTCTCAATGACAGTTCTTGCTTACTTAAAAACAATACTGCTTGGATGGGTCATTGTCCATTCATAAGCGTCTATTCAGGCTTACCTTCTTGATAAATTCAGCAATATAAAGTCGAGAGTTTTCCAAACATATATTCTCCTTACCCCCTCCCTCCTTCTCGTCCGAGCCAATCAGTGAGTCGAGTTCTCAAGTTCAGCCGCCGTTAAAAAAATTTTCATCGGCTGTATCAGCTGCATACTCCCTAAGCCGGAGAGGCTGCTTATGTAGTCGTTGTCATGGCAACGGTGCTGCCGGTTTTCTTTTCAGCGCTCTGGGCTGAACCAAAGATTTTCCCAATTGAATTGCGGGAAGATTAAAGTGCTTTTTTTCTGAATGAGCGATCCGGCCAGAATACGTTTTTTTGTGTTTTTTTTTTCCGGAGATTTTTTTAATTTACCGTAGGAATTCCACAATTCTAATCTGAATTTAGGAAAATGAGTAGAATAAATTTTTTTAAAGTATGTGCTGATAATTTCAAGTGCAGCCCGGCTGTACTTGCTGTATCCCACGAGCCGCCACTGTTGTAATCCCGATAAATGGTTGTATTGTGTAGTCGCGGAAGTATTTTAATCGTGACACTTTCTGCGTGACGTTTCTACATTGCGCAGGTGTAGGACCTCATTACCGAAAAGGCTAAGGAAGCTTAAGCTTCCCCTCAGAATTTGAAGGGTGGGCCCCAAAAATGACTGCAAAACAGCAATAAAAATTCAAAATTTTCTTTTTAATTGATCTTTTAAGTTGTTGTAAAAATTTTCAATGAAGAGAAGTGGAAAGCTATTTTGAAGTTTTTTTTTTAAAGAAGTCTTGATACTTCATGTCACAACCTATCTAACTTTTTTTCAGTTTGCGATGCCTTTGGGGATATCTGCCTCAGTTTAGAGAGTTTATTCTATTTATGGGAGGACATGGGATCAGTACAAAGGGACAGACTTTCAATATGTTTTGTGTCTTCTAACATCCTCTAACATACTTTTAACCATCTTCCAAATATCAAAATGAATTCTGAACTGTCATGTTGTGATTTTTAGGATGTCATCAAAACAAATAAAGAATTCCTAAAAAACAAAAACAAAATGTATAATGAAAAATACGACAAAATAAAGTTTAATGTTCCAGTAAGGTAATGTTTTTAGTTTACTTTTTAAAGTAATTTCAAAAATACTGAAAAATCTCATTTCAATGAGCTAAACTATCACGAAGATTAATGCATAAAATATGAAAATTTCAGATGAATGAACAAAATATTTTATCATAGGAAATCATAACAACTCATTAAATCAATGAAATTTCATGTAACCCTTTAACGCGCAGTGATCCCGCTCTGGGGAACACCCAACTCTGACGTTTCGACTGTTGCCAGTCACGAAGAATAGATTGGATTTCTATAAAAATAGTGGCGGCTGACAGAGCTCCACGAGAATCCTTTACTTTTTAAGCACGTCCTTTCCCGTAAAAAAATGGTCACGGTTATTTTTAACAGCACGAACATCTGATGAAAAATGGAAGAATGCGAGAACAGCCGGATAGATTGTCCCATGCTGTAAAAAGGGCAGCCGTTGCCATCGCTCGACTTAACTACCAGCAAGAGGGCAGGCGATCGAAACGTTCATCGCGTGCCATAGATCTAGAGATCCTTTCTTTTGACGCAGATGGCTGTGCGCGGGCACAGCGATCTGTGGCACGCGATGAACGTTTCTATCGTCCGCCCTCTTGCGGATCGTTAAGTCGAGCGATGGCAACGGCTGCCCTTTTTTCAGCATTGGGAAAGGGTTGCGCCTCAAAAGGTTAACGAATAAAATATTTTTATCAAAGAAAATCATTAAAGCTTTACTTTTTTAAAAACAAAAAAGGGAGGTTGGGGGCAAAATGAGACTGAGCTTCCCCTCACTTCAGAGGTTAATCGGGCCCTGCGCATGTGCACGCATGTGTGTTGCGTTGAATAGTTTTGGTATGACGTGTTGCATGAACGTATATGGTAGAGGCATAACCTACTACACTTATAAGAATGATGAAATTTCGTATTTAGGATTGTTGTAATATCTAATGGCGGACTTACGTTTTCAACCCTTTGAGACGCAGCTGGCTGTGCCGCACAGCCACTTGCGTCAGGAAAGGGTCTCTAGATCTGTGCCACGCGATGAACGTTTCGATCGTCCGCCCTCTTGCTGGTAGTTAAGTCGAGCGATGACAACGGCTGCCCTTTTTTCAGCATGGGACAATCTATCCGGCTGTTCTCGTGTTCTTCCATTTTTCGGCAGATGCCAGTGGTGTTAAAAATGATCGTGACAATTTTTTTTTTACGGGAAATGACGTGCTAAAAAGTAAAGGATTCTTGTGGAGCTACGTCACCCGCAACTATTTTATAGAAATCAAAGCTATTCTTCGTGACTGGCAACAGTCAAAACGACAACAGTTTGGTGGTCTCAGAGCGAAACCACTGCGCGTTAAAGGGTTAACACTCTCCAGCTGGGTTGAAAAGCTTATACGATTTCAGTTTGTCTGTCTGTACGTCATTGCTCTAACGGCCGGCAGTAGGCATTGATTTTTATGAAATTTATAGAGATTACTCCTATGTACCGAACCCTATATGCTATTGAAAAGGGTGTATGTGGCATTTATAATTCTTTGACAGTGGCACGCAAAAGAATTCCAATACATTGCGTTTTATGGGTCATCCTTCATTAATGTGTAATCCCTCATGAAAAGAAATCAAAATCAATACAGGTTACTAAGGATCCCATAATAATATTTTCCGTCGAAAATGGTATCTGTAGCGTATAGTTGTTCTACAGGAGCGCTCATAAGAATTCCAGTACAGGATGATGGGTGGCTGTTGAGAGATACTCTCTCATTTCAAGCCCAATACAATACGCATATAAACGTTTATAACAGTTGACTCTTCAGTTAAAAGACGGAAATAATTCTTTCATAGGGTGTCTCGAAACGACACGAATAATGATAGGCAGAAATAACGAAAAACACTCAAAAAACGGGTTTTAAAAGATGATATAAATATTATCGATAAAAAGGTACTTATCCAATGGGACGATCGTTTTGGCCGAAAGAAACTTCAGCCTTCACCAGCCGCGAGCATTCAGTCTCGCAGAAACAAGGAGACTTGAGTGCTCACGGCTGATGAAGGCAGAAGATGTTTTTCGGCCGAAACGATCGTCCTATTGAGTAAGTAACTTTTTATGTATGTTTCTATACAAAGTTTTAATGACTATGCCATTTTGTCTCTTAACACCCTTTTTGAAAAATGTGTCCCAAAAATGCGACATAAAAAAAGCGACATAAAAAAGCGACATCATTTTACATGTATTTAAATACTATTGGTTCACAACGGCTTTAATCTATTGTTACACTCTTTCGTAAGCTGTAGAATAGGCACCCCATGTATTTTTCTATAAATAGGTTACACTCCTAAAAATTTCAACATAGGGTTACCAGGTGAAATACGCGAAAGAGGAGCGATAAAATGACATAGTCCATGAAAATCGTTTTAATAGGGCAATCATGAAACTAAATAATTAGGGGGGTTGAGGGGGGGTCTCCTCCTGACGAGGCTCGAACAGCCGAGATTTATTTATTTATATAATAATACGCAGTTTCTTTTTTAAGAATATCTCCAAAAAATCTCGATAAAATGGAGGACAAAACATCGCCCAGTTAGGTGCGAAAATAAGGTTGTGTTGGAAAGTGTTTTATAATAGATAAGTTTGCCATGATTTATCTCTCTTGATTTATACATAAATTAACCTCTTCCGTTAAAAAATTCATTGCTTTGGCGTAACATTTTCTTAAGTTCTCTTTCTGCGCTTTAGCGTAACATTTTGTTCCAGACTTTGTTTAGATGAAATAAGCTTTCTTTTTTCTTTTCTTTGAAAAAAAAAAAATAAATAAATAAAAAGCAGCACCTATCGGAAAAAAAAATTCTGTAACCGCCACTGGGTGTATGGCAGTGAAAGTTTCGAGTCAGAGAATGAAATGGAATGTTTTTTCCCCGTTCGCTTTTATAATCTGAGTGAATGAATGCATTTTGGCTAGCTCGATATCATCCACACAGAGAGTAACCCAGCTATCGATATTCCTGTGTGAAATATTAATACCATTAAACAGGAGAGAAGTAGTGAGATGAAATGGATTTCGCCGAAATCCCGCCCTCTCTCTGAAATATTAAGCTCCATCGATCCCGGGGCGAGCATTTAAGAAATTGAATTTAAAAAAAGAATGCGGGGCGTCACGCGAACCGGCGAATCCATGGATGAAAACACCTCTCGCAAGGTGTAAAAAAGGCGACCACTGGTCATCGTGTGTGGAATATTCCTACAACCCAGTTGACAAGCGCTTATGATGAATGCGCCCGCTATCTAACTGCCTTCAATGCTCATTCAGTAACATTTTGGTTTATATGTCTTGAGTCGGATGCATTAGAGATGAATACGGGCCCATTCTTTTAACCCTTTAACGCGCAGTGTTCCCGCTCTGGGAACACCCAAACTCCGACGTTTCGACTGTTGCCAGTCACGAAGAAGAGATTTTATTTCTATAAAAACAGTTGCGGGTGGCAGAGCTCCAACGAGAATCCTTTAAAAGATTATTTTTAACAGCACCGACATCTGCTGAAAAAGGGAAGAATGCGAGAACAGTTGGATAGATGGCCCCATGCTGAAAAAAAGGGTAGCCGTTGCCATCGCTCGACTGAACGACCCGCAAGAGGGCGGACGATCGAAACGTTCGTCGCGTGCCACAGATCGAGAGACCCCTTTTTTGACGACAGCTGGCTGTGCGGCACAGCCAGCTGTCGTAAAAAAAAGGGTCTTTCGATCTGTGGCACGCGACGAACATTTCGATCGTCCGCCCTCTTGCGGGTCGTTCAGTCGAGCGATGGCAACGGCTGCCCTTTTTCAGCATTGGGAAAGGATTGCGCCTCAAAGGGTTAAAGTCCGAGCCCCCGAGGACTTTTAATTAGAGTCCGCCCGAGCCCGACATTTCAGCTAATAGATCCATAGAAGTGAATGACTTCATGGATAGAATATCATAGCCATTTGGGCACACTAAAGACTAATATTGGTACGAATTTTGGGGCAACCCGCTGTTCTGGTGTTTGTATTTCGCATTCTACGCTCCAAATAGTCAAATTTTGGATTTTGTTGCACCAAAATCGGTAGGGATGGACGCGAGACTAAAAATATGCGTCTCGCGTCTCGCAAAATAGCCTAAAAGCTTGTCTCGTCTCGCAAAAATCCCTATATCGTAATGTTAAAAATGTGTGTCTCGCAGAAAAGCTGTAAATCCCTGTCTCGTCTCGCAAAAAAGTCGTCTCGCGTCCATCCCTAAAAATCGGTTCACTAGAACGCGAGAAGTGGAGTTCTGGGTTTCCCCTCATTGATTAATATAGCGTTTTCTAGAAATCTCGAGAAATATTCGCGTTAGAGCTTCCCTAACCTCGCTTTTGGGGGCTTATATTGGGCACCCGTTTTGGCAAAATTTCGAAAAAAATGCGGCAAGTTTGGCGACATTTTGGACATTGGGCGCGATTTTTACAATGGGGCTGGTATAGCAAGTATTCCTACATTAACATCACACATTAGCCTTGTATTCATTAATATTTCTATGACGTCATCTAAACGCGATTGTTCGGGGACTGGTTGGAGAGGTCCCGAGTTTTCTGGAACGCACGTCGGAAAGTATAAAAGGGTCTATAGATCTGTGGCACGCGATGAACGTTTCGATCGTCCGCCCTCTTGCTGGTCGTTCAGTCGAGCGATGGCAACGGCTACCCTTTTTTCAGCATGGGGCAATCCGTCCGGCTGTTCTCGCATTCTTCCATTTTTCAGCAGACGTCAGTGCTGCTAAATAGAATCGTGAACATTTTTTCACGGGAAAGGACGTGCTCAAAAGTAAAGGATTCTCGTGGAGCTCTGTCACCCGCAACTATTTTTATAGAAATAAAATCTATTCTTCTTGATTGGCAACAGTCAAAACGCCAGAGTTGGGTGTTTCCAGAGCGGGAACACTGCGCGTTAAAGGGTTAAGGCTTTTGTACTGGCGCTTAGAAAAGCTACGTTTAGCTCTTTTAAGAAGATTTGTTTTTTTTGAGTGCTGTGTGTCAATTCTTAATTGCTAAGTCTTGAGGGACTGTATACGATTTCCCTCGTCGGTTTCCACTGAATTCTTGCCCATGGAAGTGTTTCATTTTGTAAGAGAAATACAGCATTTGTGAAAGCTTCTGTTCTAAGCGGACTGACATAAGCACGTTACTGCCTGATTGTGCTTGTGAATTGTGTACAGCTGATGGTCCTACGAAGTTCTAGAAGATATTAAGTTCGTGTTCCATCCTGACCAGTGGACTCTTTACTAGAACTTTCTACACCTAACAGACTTTAGAACGACGAACCCACTAACAAGCAGAGTATTCTCCAACAATATGTAACCCGTTTCTAATTACAATCGAATCGATCTGCTTTTTGATAGTGAAGGTCCATAAGTCAAAGTTTGTAACCCTCTGATACTTTTTTTGCTGAAACCCGTCCCATTTATATTTCCTCTCTATTTATCTTTTTAAATAAAAGATACCTCAGGAACGAGAAAAGTAAAAACACTATAAATTATGACTCGAGGAACACATCTTTGGGGAAAGAAGTTCTGTACACACGCAAACGGAAAGAAAAGTAAATCCAGAAATCTCGAGACTTTCCAGACTTGGCAGTGTTCCCGCACTTCATGGCGGAGGCAGTTTAAAACATTGGGAAATTAAACATAGAGATACAGATTTCAGATCAATATACAGGGTATCGGAAAAGTATGGCTACACTTTCAAAAAAAAAAAAAATCTGGAGTGACTCCACTCGACTTTCCGAACACTTACGATTAAGATCATGACCAAGCATTTAAATAAATTTGAATCGACGAATCATACAAACATATAAACCCAATGGAAGCTCCATCAATTGTGCCGTTTAAACGCTAGCGCACTTTGAAGAATGTCCCCCCCACAGGCCATAATGTAAAAGAAATCTTTTTCGTAGCCCTGTAGCAAAACTATAAGTTCTATACACACCCAAATCAATACCGGTCTTACGATGGTGGTTTATAACATATATACCCAATTTGAGCTCAATCGAATGCCCCGTTCAGGAGCTATCGTGTTCCCTCACATACACACATACACACACACACACACATACATACATACATCTCGTAAAAATAGCATAAATGAATTGAGGAGACCTCAAAACGTGTCAATACACCAAAATCTCGAATTCGAATTTTTTCATGATGACAATAGTTTCGTATCCTTACATGGTACATGTTCGGAAAGTAAAAATGGGGATTTAGAGTTATAAAAACTATATTTTATGAAGTACTAGCTGAAGTACCCGTTCTTCGCACGGGAATGAATGGACTTTTTGATATTAGGATTTGTGGTGATTACTATTTATTGTAATAAAGAGATATAGCAAAATGGATATCGCTTTATATTGTGTTCAATAACCATGCATACCGAATTTCAAGGCAATCGTTTGTACGGTGAAGAAAGTCATGTGGCGTAGCGCAATCTAGTGGCGAGTTTTAGCAAAACGGATACGGCGGAAATATTCTTCACATTCAGATATCGATGAATACGAAATTTCAGGACGATCGGCTGGACAGCCCTGTGAAGTTCATATGTTGACGCGACATCTAGTGGCAAATTATATAGGAAAATGGATAGCGCCAAACTCTTCCCCGTGTTCAAATATCCATGTATGCCTATTTTCATAGCGATCAGTTGCACAGTCAAGAAGTGATGCACTGCAGCGCGATCTAGTGGTTAATTAAAGTAATGATTTGCTACAGTGCCGTCAAGTGGCGAGTTATAGCAAAATCGATAACGCCAAAATATTCTCATTGTTCAAATAGCTATGTATACTGATTTTCATAGCGACCGTTTGAATGGTCAAGAATTTGGCCTGCTGCAGCGTCATCTAGTGTCGAGTTAAAATAATAATGCATTGCAGTGACATCTAGTGGTGAGTAACATCAAAAGGAACACAGTTAGAATATATTCTTCGTGCTGAAATGTGTAAGTATAAGAAATTTTATGCCGGTCGGTCGAACGGTATAGAAGTTGATGCGTTGCAGCCAGAGCCCGATCAAGCCAAAAGTGGGCCCAGGGCCAAATACTCATTCGGGCCCGACCCCGTCCTTTTTATACTTGTAAAAATTTTTTATTTCATTTTGATGCAGTTCAGTATATTACATAAACATATAAATCAGGACTAATACACATTCATTGCTAATTTGCTAAGTTTAGAATACGAACTTTTGGCCTCATTGCGGGTTACTGGAGATTCATCTTCATTTTCAGAAAAACTTAACAGTAAGTTTTTGATCAAAAGATAATTTTTGCGAAGAGCTCTATTTGCTTCTGCTTCAGCAGACCATCTAGTATTAGCTTATGATTTTACTGTGTAGTATTAGCTAATGAGCTAATGACTAGTATTAGCTAATGATTTACTAATGATTTTACCACTGTCGGCTAGTGTGGGTTAACAATGTAGCGCGGCCATAGTGTAGGCTAATAAAAAATATTTTTAAAAATAAATTATATATTCCACTATGAGTTTTTTTTATAGTAATAAAGTGTGCCAATTTTCGTTAAGTAATATTTTACGAAATATTTGTACATTTTTTAATTAAAACTAAAAAACAAAACGGCCCCTAATAGTGATCGGCCCCCGGGCCTGGGCCCACTCGGCCCGTGCGTTAATCAGGCCTTGGTTGCAGCGCCATTTAGCGGCAAGTTACAGCAAAATGGATACTGAAAAATATTCTCCGTGTTCTAATATTCGCGTGTACCAAATTTCATCGAAATCGGTTGGACGATATTCGCATAGTAAACGGCTAAACGGAATAGAATTCGACGTTCTGCTGCGCCACCTAGTGGCAAGTTAGAGGAAAACGGATAGCATAAAAACCTTCTCAATGATAAAAGACTTAGGTGAACCAAATTTCATGGTGCAACGGTGCTAGAGTTTTTCAACCTCATACACACATACCAACATTCATTTTTATCTATAACCAGTGTCATTATATATCGCAGTCTCAAATAAAATCCAGTTTCAAATCTAAGCCTCGCCAAAGTGCCAACATACGCCATTGTGCAAGCGTTTTTTCAGGAAATCATTCCAAGCATTGACTTAGCAGCAATCAATATGGGAAATGGTTCGACCGCGAAAAAGTAAAGCAAGCCTTTATTTCAAAAGTGGAATCCCTTAATACAGCCGAAATTTTTAAAATTATCAACTATAACGTGTTTTATTCATCGTTACTCCGATGTAGTAAATGAGAAGATTTCAATTTTCTGAAATTTGGCGGAATTCCCCCAACTTAAATCAATGTACTCATTTGGCGAGAATTCTGGAGATAGATCGCTTGAAATCCCTTAACAACTGCATTATTTCTTCACGGATCATTAAAATTTAACGCTGTATTCTAATAAAACCTTTACACTTGTTTTCAAAAATCTATTTCCTTAAGCTCTCAATAAATTGCGCAAAGCCAAAATCTGTGCAAATCGCTGGAACTCACTTTCTCAAAATCGGCATTTGAGCCATTTTATTTTTTCGCCAAACTAAAAAAAATTACCTATTACCCTCGGAAATCTTCAATTCTTATTGTTTTGCGTATAAAACATTTCATTCCTGCTCCGATTTCCCATGCACACGATATTATAATTTAAAAAAAAATAACCTTACGAATATAAACTAACAAAAAAAAAATCATTATTATTCTTTTATTTTTACTTTGAGAATTTAAAACATCTTATTCGGTAAAATCGCCAGACATGGCAACCACGATCCTTATTTCACACTTTTTTCACTACAGGGGTTACAATTACGGAAAGCTTTTTGCGTGGAGAACATAAAAAATCTCTTAAATTCCGGGAACGGGTGGACTTTCAAAGTTTTAAAGTGGACTATGATTTATTCTATATTATTTTACATATCTGTGCAAAATTTCAGGCTGATATGTCCATTTTTGTGGATTTGTATACAACTCAAATCCACAAACAAACAAACAAACAAACAAACAAACAAATAAACAAACAAACAAACAAACAGAATTTCATTTTTATTTATAAGATAATTCGTTTTTGAACGGTTTAAACCACTTATTCCATATGACCTGGGAAAGCATTGGGAAATTAAACATAGAGATACAGATTTCAGATCAATATACAGGGTATCGGTAAAGTATGGCTACACTTTCAGAAAAAATAATCTGGAGTGACTCCACTCGACTTTCCGAACACTTACGATTGAGATCATGACCCAGCATTTAAATAAATTTTATTCGATGAATCATTCAAACATATATACCTAATGGAAGCTCCATCGAATGCGCCGCTGAAACGCTATAGCACACTTTGAAGAATGTCTCCCCATACGGCATACTGTAAAAGAAATCTTGGTCGTAGCCTTGTAGAAAAACTATAAGTCCTATACACATCCAAATCAATACCGGTCTTACTATGGTGGTTTATAACATATAGACCCAATTGGAGCTCCATCGAATGGACCGTTTAAACGCTAGCGCACTTTCAAGAATTTCCCCCCATAGGCCATCCTGTAAAAGAAATCTTGGTCGTAGCCCTGTAGGAAAACTATAAGTCCTATACACACCCAAATCAATACCGGGCTTTCAACGGTGATTTATAACATATATACCCAATTAGAGTTCCATCGAATGCCCCGTTTAGGAGCTATCGTGTTCACTCACATACACACAAACACACATGCACACACACACACACACACACACATCTCGTAAAAACAGCATAAATGAATTCAGAAGACCTCAAAACGTGAAAATACACTCAAATCTCGAAGTCGAAATTTTTTCATGATGACAATACTTTTCTTACATGGTACATGTTCGGATAGTAAAAATTACGAATAAACAAAGGTATTTATGAACGGATTTTTTTATGTTCTATAAAGAAAATATCGAAGTTTTTTACTTCTTCGTATGAAAAGAAAGTATAGCGATGGTGGAAAAGTTCGGCCTGCAGATTTTGAAGGCAAAATAGATCTTGACAATCTCTAAATGGACTTCGAAGAATTTTTGAGAGGCGTCTCGACTAGGGTTGCGGACTGTCCCGTTTCTAGGGCTTTGGAAAACTCCCGACCAGGGCCCGATTACCGAAAACGCTTGGGAAGCTTCAGCTTCCCCCCAGAATTTGAAGGGGGCCCAAAAATGACCGGAAAACTCATAAAAATTCAAAAGTTTTGTTTTTAAATGATCTTTTGAATTATTGCAAAGAATTTGATTTATTATTTTGAATTATTTTTAATGAAGAGAAGGGAAAAGCTACTTTTAAGTCTTGATACTTACTTTATGTAGCAAAATTTCTAAATGATCTTTTAAGTTACTGTAAATATTTTTAATGAAGAGAAGTGAAAATCTGTATTTAAATCTTGATATTTCAGCTCAACATTTCCAAATTGGTTCAGTTTGCGATGTCTTTGTATGGGACATCTGCTCCAGTGTAGACAGCTTTTAATTATTGCAAACATTGGGTCGGTAGACAGGGGTAAACTTTCAATATGCAATGTTAACACCTTTAACGCGCAGTGCTCCCCCTCTGGGAACAACACGTTTTGACTGTTGCCAGTCACGAAGAATAGATTGGATGTCTATAAAAATAGTTGCGGCACAGCCACCTGCGTCAAAAAGGGGTCTCTAGATCTGTGGCAACGCGATGAGCGTTTCGATCGTCCGCCCTCTTGCTGGTAGTTAAGTCGAGCGATGGCAACGGCTGCGCCTTTTTCAGCATTGGGAAAGGGTCGCGCCTCGAAGGGGTTAAACATCTTCTAAAATATCAAATTAATTCTGAAAATTCAAATTTTTGATTTTGATT
>JAWZYV010002954.1:0-14511 GCA_038373885.1 Cheiracanthium punctorium | reverse complement strand
TTCCGAAGCCCTTGCTCCTGAACAGCCCCTATGTCCGTGTGTGTGCTACATACAAAACATAAGTAAGGGTGGCTCTCACGCAACACTTATCTTACACCCTCCTCTCAGTCCGAAAAGCCGTTGATTCGGATCAGATATCTTTAAGTTATTTGAACCGTTAGATCTTATACCGTATTTAAATATATTGACACCAATTTGTTATAATTTGTAACGAAATGTTCCAATATTATTGCATATAGTTATGTAGCTATAACGGTATGAAAATATCGTTCTGTTCCTTTAACGTTATGGTCTCATACCGTATTTAAAACGTTATTCAGCGAAATGCTATATTCTATAACTAATTGATACTGTATCGTTATTAAATAGTTAGGTGAGTTTAACGTTATAAACTAAGCGTTAGCATAAGTAACCGAATGCATTCTGTTACTTTTTGTTCAGTTTCTGAGTATAACACAAAACGGAATAACGTTATAATAAGTATACCATTGAATAACGTTATTCTGAATAACGTTATTGCAATAACGTATTCATTTGCGTTCTGTAGATTTGTTACGGTACGATAATAAAATACAAAATGTAACGTAACTAATACATAACGAAAATCAAGCAGTTATTTGTACATATAAAAATTGTATAACTAATTATTTTGTTACAAGGCCGAATAACGTTACAATTTTGTTACGTTAAGTTACGGATCCCTGCTTAAAAGAGCTTTGTATGGTTTACGGCAGAGCGGTAAAGAATGGTTTTGTGAACTTGACCGAACACTAGAAAAATTAAAATTTAAAAGACTAGAATGGAGTAATTGTACATACGTATATAGTGATAATGTTGTTCTTCTCGTGTATGTCGATGACATTTTAATTTTTGGAAAAACATTGGACTACTGAAAAAACACTCAAAATACTGGTGTTAAACGATAAAGTAATTAAAAAACTTTGTAAAAAACACACATAAGAAGTAAAAGGAAAGAGGATACGCGTTTCGTTCAAAAATTGTTTTGAACTTCTTCAGTCCAAGCCCTTCGACGTAAAGAACACAGGGAACTGAAAAGAGAAAAACAAGCAAGATGTTGCCACAAGGGGCAAAGAAAAGTCGAACAAAACCACGGAGAGGGGAGAAAAAAAAATTAAAAAAGGGGGATAAAAAGGAAAGGAAAGAAGCACAAAAAATACAGAAATAAAAAAGGAATAAAGAAAAATAATAAAAAAGGGAACACACAAGTACAAACACACACACAAAAAAGAGAAAACAGAACAAACAAACAAAAAACAAATAGCACACGTTTTATTATTTTTTTTTTTATTTTTTTTTATAATAAAAACCACGAACAGGACAGCACAATAAATATATATATAAAGAATTTTTTTTTTTAAATAAAAACGAAAAAGAAAGACAGTAACACACGTACATACACAATAAAGAAACAGGGGGAAAAAAGGGGGGGGGTAGACGAAGAAAGTGAAAAGAACCTTACAACAGCAACTTCCAAGCAGAATGAACGAAAGGAACGGAAGAACCATCGTTCAAAAGACGATCTAAGTGCTGGGTAATGGAAAAACCTTCCAAAAAATCCAGATGGGACAAAGACTGAGGAGTGCATAAAATCTTAGCCTTAGAAAACTGAAATCGATGATTGGAATTCCAACAATGTGAGGCAATAGAAGATTTGGAAAGTTCGTGCTTAGAGACATATCTCTCATGCTCTTTGAGCCTAAATTTGGGAGCTCTTCTGGTCTGACCAATATAGCCCAAATCACAAGATTCACAAGGAATATAATAAACACCCCAACGGTTCTCAGTAGGAATAGGATCTTTAAGGGAAGAAAATTTAAGTTTATTAACAGGTTTAAAAATGACTTTGAAACCGAAATTTTTGAGAAGTTTAGAAATTTTGTAGCATAAAGGTGAAAAGAAAGGTAGTACAATTAATTCGTTGTGAAAATTAATAGTATTAGTAGAAGTATTAGGCTTATTAAATTTAGAAACAGCTTTATCAATAATAGAGGGGCTAAAACCACGAGAAACAGCTAAGGATTTTAAGTAACTAATTTCATTATTAAGAGAAGAAGAATCAGAGCAAATTTTGATAGCACGAAACACATAAGTGTAAAAAGCAGAAAGTTTTTGCTGGTAAGGATGATTAGATAGGGCATGAGGAGGTAACCTTTCTCGTTCTCAAAAAACTGCTCTCAAAGAACTTAATTCTAACCCTAATTTACTCATTACTAAAGCTGATAAAGGCGGCCAGACTGTTTTACTTGATAAATCTTCTTATGTTGATTGTATTAATAACATGCTAACCACTGGTCCATACACTAAATTAAATTCTGATCCTACTAACAGTCACCTTTCTGAAATTAAACACACTGTGAAGTCCTCTGTAATCTTAAATGCTCAAACTAAACGTTATGTTATTCCTTCGATTGCTAACTGTGCTCGTTTCTATGCCCTTCCTAAAATTCATAAACCTTCTCTTGCCTTTCGCCCCATTTTTTCTAACATTGGTACTGCTCAGAGCCCGATCAAGCCAAAAGTGGGCCCAGGGCCAAATACTCATTTGGGCCCTACCCCGTCCTTTTTATACTTGTAAAAAATTTTTATTTAATTTTGATGCAGTTCAGTATATTACATAAACATATAAATCAGGACTAATACACATTCATTGTTTGATGCATTCTTTTAATCATAAAAAAGTCTTTTATGCGATTTTTACCAGTTTTTTTAATTTATTTATTCTGAAAAAAATGTAAAATATCGTCATTGTTAAGTGAGTAATTTTCCAGTAAACTAGCAAAGGTGTGGTAACTTTAATTAAAATTTAGGTACAGCTTTAGTATGGTCCCTTTGGCGCGATTTATTTTTGGCGACGTTTTTGGCGCGATAACGGCGCCAATATGGTAACCCCTCCGGCGGATGCTCCGGAGCGGAGGAGCTGAATATGGCAACCCTAGGTGCGTGACGTCATTCATCTGTGACGTCGCGGTTTCGCTCCAGCGAATAGGGAGCGTTTGTTCCTTTATTAAACTTTTGGAGACCCCTTTGCCAGTATTTCGTGCGGGAGCTTCGAGTTGTGGAACCGCCATTACGCTTTATGGTTTTATTTTAATGGCTTTATTTTAGATTAAATTTTATTATTTAATTATTACTGAAATTTAAAATGGATATTCAGGTTCATACTGACTGTTTATATGCAGTTTTGTATCAATAAACATTCTTTTGATAGTACGTTTCAGGTTAATATGTTCGATCCCGATTGTTTATTTGTTAAGGGTAGAAGCAACAAATAATTACGTTATTAATATTTGATACAGTGAAATAATTTTAGATATTTTGATTTTATTATTTCCATATTGTAATAACTTAGGGATTTTAATCAAGGTATGTGATAAGCATTGTTTGTTTTTATTTATTATTACCTTTGTTTATTTGTTAATGCTAGGAGCAACAAATAATTCCGTTATTAATATAATATTTGATTTTTTGATTTTATTATTTCAATATTGAAACAATTTAGCGATTTTAATTAAGGTATGAGATAAGCATTGTTCGTTATGATTTGAATTAGTTCTTTATTTTGCTTACGTAGTCTTTTGTCAGAATGCTAAAATGTATTTTAATTTTTTTGTCTTTTTTATTTGTTATTTTTGTGAGGTATTGCCTTTAGAATATTATTTGTTTGCATTGTTTAATTTAATCTACTCAAAAGAGATAGGGGGGGTTGAGGGGGGGCAGAGCCCCCCCTCACACAAAAAGAAAAGTTATTAAATTTTATTAAACCGAATCTATATGTACATGTAAGCTTGTTATCTGTTTAATTTTTTTTCATAAAAATATTTAAAAGCCATTAAAATAAATCATAGCAAAATTAACGGCGACGATCAACTATCTCGGAACCAGCGCCATCCGATCCGCCATATTGTTTACAATTGGCATCGGCAAGGCAAACTTGGGTTGGCGACAAGATTTTTTGTCGCCAAATCAAAAAATCGCCAAAAAGGGAACCATACTAAAGCTGTTTCCAAAATTTAAAGTGAATCATTTTGAATTGGATTGTGGAAATATCCGTAATAGATATTTTAGAGAGCAATCTTACAATTTGAACAGCATAAACAAAAATCAATCATTTTTATCATCATATTTATATACACACATATATACATACACACACACACATAAGAATTGCACAGTCAATAAATAATCTTGGCTAAAACCATAGTTATAATTTATATAACCTCCATTTTCCATAAATGCATAATATACTTTTCAGAAATATCTCACATTAGAAAGTACAATAATAAAATAAAAAGTTTACCTTTTAAATCCAATTCAATAATTACAAAAAGTTTTCCTAGAAGTTTTTAAAAATAAATTATATATTCCACTATGGGTTTTTTTTTTATAATAATAAAGTGTGCCAATTTTCGTTAAGGCCCCTCCTCAGACAGAAATTTTTCCGGAGTCGCGTTTTGAGGAACAATTTCCTACCCCCCTCACAAAAGCTCCTATCGCGAAATGCGATAGCTCGCCTGTCCGTTACTGATGGGAAATTTATGACCCGTTGGCGGGGTTGGGAGATTTTGACCTGTGACCTCCTTCTACATGCCCCTGCTGCCTGAGCAAAATTTATTTTCACTTGAGTGTATTCGTTCGAACAGATTTAAATTGCAGAATACTCAATGATAAATTACAAGTACTATAATAAAAAATTTATTTAATTTGCAAAGGAGACTGCAATTTGTAAAGTGTTGTTATAAAAATTAACATTTTAAAAGAAAATATCGAAGCGCGAATATGAGAAATTTTACATCGTAATTATTCTACTATATAGTTACGCTGAACCCTGACTGGCTGACTCAATTTGTAAAGATTCCAGGCAAACCACTTCGATGTAAATATTTTACCTCCATTACTCCAAAAAGATTAAAAACCAGAAAAAGCCTAATAACACCCACACCATTCATACGATCCGCTTGAAATTTTTTCATAACTATGTATAAAAATATAAAAAACAATCTCTGTTACTTTGAAAATCTGAAAATCCACCGGTTCCCCTCATTTTTTAAGAGATTTTTGCCATTTTCAGCTCCATTTTATTTCAGAGATTCAAAAAAGCGAATAATTTGAGTGAAAAAATTAGACTTTCAAAGTGTAAAAAAAATGTCATATTCACGTCACGGTTATCTATCTGCCTTTGAAGGGAAAATTGTGATTCATTCCTTTAAAATTGTTTTTCTAGATTACATAGTTTATTTATTTATTTTTTCACAAATAAAGCGTCTGCATGGATATGAGAATGACTGTGAACCAGGGGCGGCCCTAGGACCGGACAAACCGGACCCCTGTCCGGGGCGGCAAATTTTAGGGGCGGCATTTTGGCTCGAATTTGAAACTAGCAAACTAATTGTTAAAAAATATTCCGAAGAATATCATTGTATATAACTTTACAAGCTGATGTACCCATCAGTCATTGATGGGATTTTTAACTAACTGCGCGAAATTTCGTTTGCATTGTAGGAGAAGAAAAAATGGAATTAGCATACTGGCAGAAATATAGAAAGCAAAGTTATAACTCTTCTCTATTGTTTAAAGATTACAGGTTAGAGAGCAACAAATTACTGAGACAAACTGTCAATAGATAAAATATTTTACATTCAAAATTAACGTTTTCTTTTAGTGGATAAGCTTCCTACATCAAAATTTCATTTAAAGGTGCAAAAGAAGATGCTAGTAATGAATATTAAACTGAGAAGAGAATACCTGGAAAATGCTTTGTAACAGCAAGTAGCGTATATTTAACACTGCATCATCTGATTGAATTATATTTTGATGATTTTTGATGATTTTACTTGATGCGCGGAGAACTTTATTAAAGTTTACGTCATACCTCAAAAATAATTCAAATTTCTAGAAAATTAAAAACCTGTAATTTTAATTTACTAACCGCCTACTTTTTAACAAAATTTCATTTCATTTCCTTTTGCCTGACCACTAGTTGTTTTCACGAAGTGGTCACACAAAATTTTCTCAAAATAATATATATATGTATATATATATAATTAAGAAGAATTCAAACAACGTTATTTAACTCAATCTCCTCGTCAGTAACTGAATTTTGTTCTATTAACTTTAGAAATTTTAATATTATGCCTGAAAATTTTTGCACGATTTTCTGAAAATTAAAAATATAATAATAATTTTAAAAAAGAAATCGGTGCAATTTGTTTAAGTCGAACAGCCACCTATTGTATTACCTCCAGAAGCCTCTAAGTGACCCCCCATCTCTCCCCGCCCCCTAAAAAAAGAAAAAAAATGCAATGCAACTTTTACAAACCCTTTCAATTTATTCAAATCTTTTAAAAATTTCGATAATGCTTTGTTACCTATCACATGACCTAATTTCATTCTGTTCTCTTAATCCGTTTTTGATGGATGCCAGAACAAACTTTTTAAGCGATTTTTACAAAATATAAATCAAAGTCTATGAATTATTTAAAACAATTTTGGTATCTATTGTTTCAATTAACTTACCATTCAATATAATTCCAGTTTCATTCTATTCCATTGAGCCATTTTTTAACAAAGGGCGAACACACATTTACACACAGTTTTCAAACAACAGTTTTAAATCTCAAAACTTTTAAACGAATTAGAAATATTTTAGCACCTGCAGTTTAAATTAAGTTGCCTCTTTTGGTGTGGCTATAAAATTAATTTCATTCTCTTCAGTTGTTTATATGTGATGTGCAGACAAATATTTACTCATTTTGCATAGATTTTCACAAGGTTTCCAGTTGGATTCAAATTACACTTTGTTAATGAAGTTCAACAATCCAAATACTATCCCATATTTCTAGATTGCATTCCTGATGCCAAAAACATCGTACAAATCGCATTCTTGGTAAGGTATAATGTTATTGACAAATCTAATTCCAATGAGGCTACCGTTAAAATTGATGAAAGAATTTTAAGTTTTTGTTTGTGATTTGGCTTCAGGATTATTTAATTCTCTCAAACAGTTCATGTTCCTACGTTCTATCATTATTTGGTATAAAATCTTCAATTCCGTGAATCCATTAACCCTACAGTGCATACTGTAGCCAATTGGCTACACTCTCATTTATTTTTTATTTTTTTGTAATAAAAAGAAAATGTTGTAGTTTTTGTTTAAAATTTGCATTTAAAATAAATGTAAGATCTTATGGAAATAATTTTTAGTTTTTAAAATGTATGCCAGCATTATTTTTTGAGAAATCAAGCATGGATTTATAACAAGTGCATCCAGTTCACTGAACAAACTTTAGCTGAATTTTTAATTGCTTCTAATTTTTATTGCTAAATGAAAATAAACACAAAACTATTAAAACATGGTAATATTGGACTAAATAAAGTAAAATTGGGCTATATTACTTTCTTCGGTTTTACGAGAGCTGTAGGGTGGAGCTTCGTATCTGAATATTTTTTATGATTTTTCTGGGAAATTACATGCTAAATTTTTTTAGCAAATATTTTTCCTAGCATAAGTAAATCTAAATGAAGTTGCGATTTTATTTTCAGCCCATTTTAAAAAAAATCATGCATTGTAGGGTTAATAAAGCTATTGCAGTCAAAAGACAACGATTTACCACCTGCTCTAGAACTCTTATGAAACTGTAAAGAATTTTTTTCAAAGGAGCTTCGATTGGATGTGATTTTAAATGAAATGTTCTGTTATGCAAGAGAACTGACCGACGAGATAGTATTCTGGCTAACACTGAGTTTACGCAGAAACGTAACATATTAATTTTGATTGCAAAGCACGAGATGATCTGCCGAAGGATCCTAAATTAAAATTCAAGATAGTTTTATTTTTTACAGTAAATAAAGCGATTGCCTTAGAATGCAGATTTAATTTAATAAGTACCCAATGTAATTATTTTAAATTTTTGCACGGCATATATGAGTTAAAGATACTCCTAAAAAGTGCTAATTAAACATTATAACACAGTGTAACAGTATTAACACTGTGTAAAGTGTAAACAATTAGAGTTAATGCTGGCCGATGGAGAATCAGGGAATATAAACGCTCTTGATCTAGTAAATGAAATAGTGTCAGTTACTGCCTTATTAGGCAAAAAAGAAAGCCCAATTGAAATTTTTAAGCTAATTTCAACTCTAGATTTTACACGCACTTCTGCTTCGAGAATTTTGCTTTCTTTGCCGACAATTGTGGCAAGTGCAGGGAAGAGTCTCTCAAAATTAAAGTTAACTAAAAATTTCTTTTGTTCCACAACTCTTCCAGATACGTTAAATAATTTAACTACATTGGCTATCGAACATGAATTAGTTGAAAAATTGATTTAAGAGAAAAAGTCAGGAATTTTGCGAAATTAAAAGCCAGAAAAAGAACTCTTGAACTCTTTTGGTTTTTAGCTTAATGTGTGGTTTTTAATAAATATGGTTGCTTCTTATGCTGTGTTATGTTTAAAGAGCTATTCCAGTTTTATAGGCATGAAAACAGAATCTGTAAACAATTTATTTCTTTTAATAGTAATTTTACTGTGGGAGGGGGGGGGCGGCATTTTATATTTTTGTCCGGGGCGGCAAAACTGTTAGGGCCGGCCCTGCTGTGAACACAAAACGAAATCTTTCGAATGCCATAAGTTTCCGCGCGTTTGCAGAAGAGGATGAAATTCGATTTGTGTGTATAATAAAAATTGAATAGGAAGTTATTTATTTTAGGTAGACGAAGACTAAATGTATTCAGTGTAGACATTTTCGTCGAATGTTTTTTCAAGCGCCCGTTGTATTTTGCCTCCACAACGGGCTTTGATTTCTAGTTTGGTTAATATGATGAAAAAGTGACATAAAAATAATACATTTTTTTAAACTTCCTTATATACATAATTGCTTAAATCTGGGCGTTGAAAAACACTTTCATTATAAAGTATGCAGTTGCGACAAGTTAAAATATGCATAATAGTTTACACGATTGATTGTGTAAAATATTTTCGTGTATAATACAAATTTACCTACTTCCTAGTCCTTGACTTTGTTTTTCTGATCTTTAATATATATATATAATAACTTTTAAAAGTGGCAATTTGGGGCGAAATAGGTATTTTTTTTTCCCTCGAAAACACAATTTTTGCGAATTTTCAAAATCGATATCAGCAGAGTACGGAAAGTATTTTCTTGGGTTGGCTAATAACCGTGTTCTTTTTTTTTCTTTTTGAAAAGAAGACTGTAACTTCAGGCATGCTGGTGCCTACGGGAATTTCTGGCCAAAATAGCTCTCCCCCCTCCCCCCCCCCCCAACAGAAAAAAAAATTGGGGGAGGGAGGGGATTTTTGAAATCTGTATCAGCCGAATGCAGAAGAAAGTTGTTCCTGGGTTAGTAAGTAACTGCTCAACCCCCTCCCCTCCTAAAAATAAAAAAATCTGGAGTGACTCCACTCGACTTTCCGAACACTACGATTAAGATCACTACCAAGCATTTAAATAAATTTTAATCGAGGAATAATTCAAACATATATACCAAATTGAAACTCAATCAAATGCACCGTTTAAAACGCTAGCGCACTTTCAAGAATTTCTCCGCCATATGCCATAATATAAAAGAAATTTTTGTCGTAGCCCTGTTGAAAAACTATAAGTCTTATACACACCAAAATCAATACCGGTCTTGCGACGGTGGTTTATGACATATATATCCAATTTGAGCTCAATCGAATGCTCCGTTCAGGAGCTATCGTGTTCACTCCACATACACACAAACACACATACACACACACACACACACACATACCATACATACATCTCGTAAAAATAGCATAAAATGAATTCAGAAGACCTCAAAACGTGTAAAAACACCAAAATCTCGAAGTCGAATTTTTTCATGATTACAATACTTTCCTTACATGGTACATGTTCGGAAAGTAAAAACGGACAATATCTTCAGATGGCACTGGCTCCTTTAAAAATCGGGTATTTTAGCGAAAGCATTTCCAAAAATAAAATTTACCGGATTTTGGAAATCTTTAATAGTTCTGCGGTAAAAATGCTTCTTATTTTTAGAGTGTATCATATAAAGAAGTTTCCGCACTCGTCTGATATCGATTTCAGAAATTCGGAAAAATTGTGTTATCGGGAAGAAAATGTCTATTTTGGCCCTAATTCCCAAATTTAAAGGCGTTGGCGCCACCGGAAGACATTGTCGAACTTCGAAAAAAATTACAGGGTTATTATCCAACCCAAGTGACAACTTTTCTGACCTCAGCTGATACCGATTTCGAAATTTTGCAAACTGTGTGTTTTCTGGAAAAAAAATAATCTATTTTGGCCCAAATGCCCGATTTTGAAGGCGCCTGCGCCGACTGAAGAGAACCTAAGGGACAACTTTTCCACACTAGACTTTCATCGATTTCGAAAAATTGGTGCATAAGTGCATTTTCGGCTCGCCCTAATATATATGTGGGCGTATGCGTAATGCGTAGTGTAATTAGCTCTGTTGCAGAAAAATAACTTCAAGACTTTATATCTTGTGTGTGTTGCGTTAGACATAGTCCGAGGCTCAATAGTCAACATGACTTTCAACAGTAGCTGATTCAAAGCAGGAAAGGGAAGATTAGTTCCTTACTAATTATGTTCACCTAAGTTTCTAAAGAATTTACCGATATATCATTCATCTAATAAAATTAGAAATGATCTAGATGGTGTTGTAAAACTTACTAAATTAAGAAAAAATAAAAATCTCTTTCATAAGTGTAGTAAAATAAAATTTTGAAACTTAAAATGGATGAGAGAAAACTATTTCATCTCCCAGCAGTCACTTGTGCTCGGCTGGAATTGAAAAAGAATGTAGATTTGAAACACATAACCAGAGGGCACGATACAGGTATCACAGTACATTTTACTAGGCACTTATTATATAAGTGGAAATTGTACTCCGTACTGCGCAATGTAAATTGTCCCTCCATTTACATCATCCATCCGAAACAAATCTATTCCTTTTCAATACAAACCAAGCCTTTAAACAGAGAGTTTTTCTGCGAGGAGTCGTAAATCAAGTTCCTCCTTCTCCCCGTTTCATCTCTGCGGGTGGTAACGCAACATGTGGGCAAGTGGGGGTGGAAAACATCTGAAAATTTTTCATCAAAAATGTGTAAATAAATCGCTAAAAATCAAATTTATGGATTAGATAAAAAATACTTATGTATTTGAAAAGGCAAAGTGCACTGCAATTTTTCTATCTTTACCAAATTTCAAAAAAGTTAGTCTGGTCTGAGAAAATCGCAGTTGACTGTCAGAATTCGTGTCTTTGTATAGATGATTGTGTTTAATATTAAATAAAAAATACATCAAAGCAATATTTCTAAAATCTGAAAGATGGAAAAGGTGAGAAGTCTTTCAAGAAAACAACAATGAAAGAAAAATTTAAAAATATTAATTTAGTGCCGAGATATTACTTGAAAACCGAAGCAATAAAAGTCCCATTGCTTAACATGGAAAGGAAACTTCTTTCGATCTGTCTGAGGAAGAGCCTTAAGTAATATTTTACGAAATATTTGTACATTTTTTAGTTAAAACTAAAAAAACAAAACGGCCCCTAATAGCGATCGGCCCCTGGGCCTGGGCCCAGTCGGCCCGTGCGTTAATCAGGCCCTGGTACTGCTTCTTATAACCTTGCACGTTTCCTCTCGCATACTCTTTCACCTTTGACTGCTAGTAATACCCACACTGTTAAAAACTCTTATGATTTTCGTTAACAAAGTTAAACTTCTTTCTCCTACTAATTGTAAAATGCTTTCTCTTGATGTTAAATCTTTATTCACTAATGTTCCTATCCAAGGTGCGATTGACTGTTTGGCGTTTAAAGCGATTGACTGTTTGGCGGAAAGCGTTTACTCGAGTTTCATTATTCTTCTATTGAGATTAAAGAGTTTATAGCTTTTAGTAAGCGTTTGTATTAAACAAAACTGCTTTCATTTTTTAATGGCTCTTTCTATAAAACAAAACCGAGGGTCTTGCTATAACCGAGGTAATCTCTCTCACCTCTCTTATGTGATATTTATATGCATTATTTTGAAGAGAAGCTCTTCAAGGTCTTTAATTTTTCCGTGCTGGGTCAGATATGTTGACGATACTTTCGTTCTAGTGGATTCCAATTGTGATATTTCTAATTTACTTTTGATCGTTAATTCTGTTGATCCGTGTATCCAATTTACTCTAGAAGAGGAGTGCAACAATTCTTTACCTTTTTTGGATGTTCTTGTTTCTAGGAATCCTGACGGTTTCTCTACTTCTGTTTTCCGCAAGCCCTTTTCTATATCTTTAACCTCCTCATGCCCTATCTAATCATCCTTACCAGCAAAAACTTTCTGCTTTTTACACTTATGTGTTTCGTGCTATCAAAATTTGCTCTGATTCTTCTTCTCTTAATAATGAAATTAGTTACTTAAAATCCTTAGCTGTTTCTCGTGGTTTTTAGCCCCTCTATTATTGATAAAGCTGTTTCTAAATTTAATAAGCCTAATACTTCTACTAATACTATTAATTTTCACAACGAATTAATTGTACTACCTTTCTTTTCACCTTTATGCTACAAAATTTCTAAACTTCTCAAAAATATTTCGGTTTCAAAGTCATTTTTAAACCTGTTAATAAACTTAAATTTTCTTCCCTTAAAGATCCTATTCCTACTGAGAACCGTTGGGGTGTTTATTATATTCCTTGTGAATCTTGTGATTTGGGCTATATTGGTCAGACCAGAAGAGCTCTCAAATTTAGGCTCAAAGAGCATGAGAGATATGTCTCTAAGCACGAACTTTCCAAATCTTCTATTGCCTCACATTGTTGGAATTCCAATCATCGATTTCAGTTTTCTAAGGCTAAGATTTTGTGCACTCCTCAGTCTTTGTCCCATCTGGATTTTTTTGGAAGGTTTTTCCATTACCCAGCACTTAGATCGTCTTGTGAACGATGGTTCTTCCGTTCCTTTCGTTCATTCTGCTTGGAAGTTGCTGTTGTAAGGTTCTTTTCACTTTCTTCGTCTACCCCCCCCTTTTTTTCCCCTGTTTCTTTAATGTGTATGTACGTGTGTTACTGTCTTTCTTTTTCGTTTTTATTTAAAAAAAAAAAATTCTTTATATATATATTTATTGTGCTGTCCTGTTCGTGGTTTTTATTTAAAAAAAAAAAAAAAAAAAATACGTGTGCTATTTGTTTTTTGTTTGTTTGTTCTGTTTTCTCTTTTTTGTGTGTGTGTTTGTACTTGTGTGTTCCCTTTTTTATTATTTTTCTTTATTCCTTTTTTATTTCTGTATTTTTTGTGCTTCTTTCCTTTCCTTTTTATCCCCCTTTTTTAATTTTTTTTCTCCCCTCTCCGTGGTTTTGTTCGACTTTTCTTTGCCCCTTGTGGCAACATCTTGCTTGTTTTTCTCTTTTCAGTTCCCTGTGTTCTTTACGTCGAAGGGCTTGGACTGAAGAAGTTCAAAACAATTTTTGAACGAAACGCGTATCCTCTTTCCTTTTACTTCTTATGTGTGTTTTTTACAAAGTTTTTTAATTACTTTTAACATTGGACTACGTCAACCACATTGTAAGTTTGTTCAAAAATGAATTTGATATCACTGTTTTAGGAAAAACAAAAATGCTTCTAGGAATTGAATTTGAAGAAAAAGGTTTGGAAAGTTATACATACACCAACACAAGTACATAGATAAATTTGCGAACATACAAAAGTTTTAATTTCCCACTATCAACTCTCCCCATTGTTAAAGGCTGTATCCTGTCAAAGACGGACAGTCCTGCATCAGAATCGGAAAGAAATGAAATGTTAAAAGTTACCATATAGAAACGTTGTGGGATGTTTGTCGTATCTCGCGAACCGTACGAGACCAGACCTTTGTTATGCTGTAAATATTTTAGCACAATTCCAAGAAAACCCCGGTGTAAAGCATTGGAACGCATTATTGCGATTATTGGGTTATGTTCAATATACAAGAGATTATAAACTTAATTTGTCAGATGTAACTAATGTAGAAATTAACTGTTATAGTGATTCAGACTTCTATAGTGAGATGATCGCATTTCTATGGGTGGGATATTGCTGTTCATGAGTAATGCGCCCGTAATTTGGCGTACGTTCAAACAAAAGTTTGTAAGTCTTTCTACCATGGAATCGGAATTTGTTACTTTAACGGAAGCTTCTAAAGAGGTTAGTTGGATAAAACACATCTTAGATGAATGTAATGAATTGGGAATTGCTGAATTACAATTAAAAGACAATAAGATATTTTGTGACAATGAGGCCGCGCGATTAGATATGCAAAATCGCCTATTGAGAATATTCGATCTAAGCACATTGACGTAAAACTACACTTTATAAGGGATTTAGTAAATGATGGACTTTTTGAACTTAGATATGTTCATAGTTAAAAAGAAACTTAGCTGATGTATTTACGAAACCACTCCACAAACATGGACTGAATAAGCGAAGTTATATTTGAACATGTTATAGTTTTGCGA
>JAWZYV010002953.1:0-14636 GCA_038373885.1 Cheiracanthium punctorium | reverse complement strand
GTTTCAACCAAAAATTGATTTGGCCTTCATCAGTCCAAGCCCTTCGTTGCAAGCAACACAGGGAACTGAAAAGAGAAAAAACAAGCAAGATGTTGCCACAAGGGGCAAAGAAAAGTCGGAAAAAACCACGGAGAGGGGAGAAAAAAAAAATAAATTTAAAAAAAAAAGGGGGGGGGAAAGGAAAGAAGCACAAAAATACAGAAATAAAAAAGGAATAAAAAAGGAACACACGAATACAAAACACACACACACAAAAAGAGAAAACAGAACAAAACAAAACAAAACAAACAGAACACAATATTTTTTTTTTATTAAAAACCACGAACAGGACAGCACAAAATATATATAATCTTTTTTTTTTTTTTTTTTTTTTTTTTTTTTTTAAATATAAACATATAAAAATATATATAAATAAACGTAAAGGAAGACAGTAACACACGTACACACACAATAAATAAATAAATAAATAAATAAATAAAAAAGGGGGGAGTAGACGAAGAAAGTGAAAAGGAACTTACAACGGCAGCTTCCAAGCAGAATGAACGACAGGAACGGAAGAACCATCGTTCACAAGACGTTCTAAGTGCTGGGTAATGGAAAAACCTTCCAAAAAATCCAGATGGGACAAAGACTGAGGAGTGCACAAAATCTTAGCCTTAGAAAACTGAAAACGATGATTGGAATTCCAACAATGCGAGGCAATAGAAGATTTGGAAAGTTCGTGCTTAGAAACATATCTCTCATGCTCTTTGAGCCTAAATTTGAGAGCTCTTCTGGTCTGACCAATATAGCCCAAATCACAAGATCCACAAGGAATATAATAAACACCCCAACGGTTCTCAGTAGGAATAGGATCTTTAAGGGAAGAAAATTTAAGTTTATTAACAGGTTTGAAAAAGACTTTGAAACCGAAATTTTTGAGAAGTTTAGAAATTTTGTAGCATAAAGGTGTTTTGTTATTCCTTCTATTGCTAACTGTGCTCGTTTCTATGCCCTTCCTAAAATTCACAAACCTTCTCTTGCCTTTCGCCCGATTGTTTCTAACATTGGTACTGCTTCTTATAACCTTGCACGTTTCCTCTCGCATACTCTCTCTCCTTTGACTGCTAGTAATACCCACACTGTTAAAAACTCTTATGATTTCGTTAACAAAGTTAAACTTCTTTCTCCTACTAATTGTAAAATGCTTTCTCTTGATGTTAAATCTTTATTTACTAATGTTCCTATCCAAGGTGCGATTGACTGTTTGGAAAAGCGTTTACGCGAGTTTCATTATTCTTCTATTGAGATTAAGGAGTTTATAGCTTTAGTAAGCGTTTGTATTAAACAAACTGCTTTTATTTTTAATGGCTCTTTCTATAAACAAACCGAGGGTCTTGCTATGGGTAATTCTCTCTCTCCTCTCTTATGTGATATTTATATGCATTATTTTGAAGAGAAGCTCTTCAAGGTCTTTAATTTTCCGTGCTGGGTCAGATATGTTGACGATACTTTCGTTCTAGTGGATTCCAATTGTGATATTTCTAATTTACTTTTGATTGTTAATTCTGTTGATCCGTGTATCCAATTTACTCTAGAAGAGGAGTGTAACAATTCTTTACCTTTTTTGGATGTTCTTGTTTCCAGGAATCCTGACGGTTTCTCTACTTCTGTTTTCCGCAAACCCTTTTCTATATCTTTACCTCCTCATGCCCTATCTAATCATCCTTACCAGCAAAAACTTTCTGCTTTTTACACTTACGTGTTTCGTGCTATCAAAATTTGCTCTGATTCTTCATCTCTTAATAATGAAATTAGTTACTTAAAATCCTTAGCTGTTTCTCGTGGTTTTAGCCCCTCTATTATTGATAAAGCTGTTTCTAAATTTAATAAGACTAATACTTCTACTAATACTATTAATTTTCACAACGATTTAATTGTACTACCTTTCTTTTCACCTTTATGCTACAAAATTTCTAAACTTCTCAAAAATTTCGGTTTCAAAGTCATTTTTAAACCTGTTAATAAACTTAAATTTTCTTCCCTTAAAGATCCTATTCCTACTGAGAACCGTTGGGGTGTTTATTATATTCCTTGTGGATCTTGTGATTTGGGCTATATTGGTCAGACCAGAAGAGCTCTCAAATTTAGGCTCAAAGAGCATGAGAGATATGTTTCTAAGCACGAACTTTCCAAATCTTCTATTGCCTCGCATTGTTGGAATTCCAATCATCGTTTTCAGTTTTCTAAGGCTAAGATTTTGTGCACTCCTCAGTCTTTGTCCCATCTGGATTTTTTGGAAGGTTTTTTCCATTACCCAGCACTTAGAACGTCTTGTGAACGATGGTTCTTCCGTTCCTTTCGTTCATTCTGCTTGGAAGCTGCTGTTGTAAGTTCCTTTTCACTTTCTTCGTCTACTCCCCCCCTTTTTTATTTATTTATTTATTTATTGTGTGTGTACGTGTGTTACTGTCTTCCTTTACGTTTATTTATATATATTTTTATATGTTTATATTAAAAAAAAAAAAAAAAAAAAAAAAAAAAAAAAAAGATTTATATATATTTTGTGCTGTCCTGTTCGTGGTTTTCAATATAAAAAAAAAATATTGTGTTCTGTTTGTTTTGTTTTGTTTTGTTCTGTTTTCTCTTTTTGTGTGTGTGTGTTTGTATTCGTGTGTTCCTTTTTTATTCCTTTTTTATTTCTGTATTTTTGTGCTTCTTTCCTTTCCCCCCCCTTTTTTTTATTTAAATTTATATTTTTTTTTTCTCCCCTCTCCGTGGTTTTGTTCGACTTTTCTTTGCCCCTTGTGGCAACATCTTGCTTGTTTTTCTCTTTTCAGTTCCCTGTGTTGCTTGCAACGAAGGGCTTGGACTGATAAAGGCCAAATCAATTTTTGGTTGAAAACGTGCGTATCCTCTTACCTATAACATCTTATGTGTGTTTTTTACAAAGTTTTTTATTTACTTTATTGTTTAACACCAGTATTTTGAGTGTTTTTTTTCCGTAATTGGTAAGTATTTTTTTTTTGTTGTTGATAAAGAGAAAAATGTGATAATTTTTGTAAAATTATCAGGTGGGGAGTGTTGCATAACCTCCTTTTAATCGCGCTTGATGGCGCTAGTTGTCTAAATCCCAGATCTATGGGATAAAAAGTTCATTGATCTCTGGGGAAAAAAAAAAACCCCACTTGTTTTTCTACTGCGTACTGCGTAGGTGCTTAGGGCTGAAAGATGCCTAACCCCTTTGTATTTTGGGCTGGAAGATGCCCCTTGTAATATTAAAATGTTTAATGTTTGTGGCAATTGTAAAATAAATGTATAAATGTAAATAGAACCACCGTGTTTGCTTTCTGCAGAATAATTTTGTGAATTTCAGAGCAACAGAAGAAAAGCTATTTTCAGTTTCGCACACCATTGAAGAAGAACAGCTTAACCGTAAAAGTATATTCAAGAGCTACAAAGCTTAAAACTGCATATATATCCAGTGGAAATGAACTGCCCTTGACTGACATTCGGGGATTCGTAACGTGTATACATGAGGGAAATTGATGGGTTGGCTGTGTGTTGAACATCTTTAAAGAAAATGAAGAATTTAAAACTATGTTCCTGTGCATTCACATGGACACTCGCCATCTTATGCATATTCTGTTACGGAAGACATTTTGACAGTACCAAAAAGCAACATATTTCAAAAAGTTTATGTAAACACTGTAACAGGAATAACTTATGCAATTTTCAACAAAGGACACTGAATCAACAACATTGGCAATAAAAAAAAAATCAATAGTAAACAAAATTAATTTATGCAGTGTTTGAAAAACATATCAGGCTTAAAAGTATAAAAAACTATTTATACATAACAAAATGGCTGGGTCAAAATGTCTGCTTTACGTAATTTTAGTGTAGGTAAATAATAATGAAAATTTGGGCACTGTTTTAATAATCAAAAACTAATATCAATATTAAATAGATAGTACTGCGTTGCACTTACATACGAATGTTATTTCTTTAAAAAATTCGTAACTTAATAAGTTTTGCCAGTGAAAGCTTGAAAACCTGCAAACTTATAAAAACAATAATAGGTGATTAAAATATAAAAAAACGAAAGGGACATGTTTCGAGATATTCAAGGTCAAAGGTCAAGGTCCAGTGATCTAGATATTTGTATTCCAGTTTTGGCATCATATTACATACCCCTGAAAAGCTCACACCAAGAGCTTTAAAATGAACCCTTATTCATTTCAGTAGTACAATTAGAACAGAAGTTATAGGCTGTTTTATTAGGTAAAGTACTTCATTTTTTTTCACTTTTTAAAAAAATTAAAAAGTTTGTAACTTTTAAAAAAAAACGAGGTAGAAATCTAAAGTCTGATATTTGGCTACAGGTCATAGTGTACAAACGACTGTGCCAAGTTTAAAAAAAAATCGGAGGGGGTCAGGTAGTAAAGTGCCATTTTTCTGTGTTGATTTGACATGGAATGACCCTTACCCATTTTGCTTCTGACTATTGCTGATACCTTGAACAGCATTCCTTGTCTTGTCAAACTCAGATAGTAGAAATATACCAGAAAGCTCATCGTCATTCAAAACTCGTTGGAAGGTGAAGGAAGGATGAACTAATTACGTGACTTACGGCAAAGAAATGGAGAGAGGCTAGACTTGTGCTTTATCGCTATATTTGGAGAGCGGTAAGTGTAAATTACAAAACAAATGTACGGTCAACATACGCATTGACAAATCCTTTCGGCGATAAAACATTATCGCCAAGATTTAGTGGATGCAGATGCATTGAAAAATTCTTCATTTCGTCGTTATCAAACCAATATCTGGTATGTGCAAAGTGTTTATTATTATCAGTTATTATTTGACAATATTCTGGCAAATTCACATGGCTTATTTATTTTTGAGATCTCAGTTCACCTACATTGCTTGGAGTCACACAGAAGTCTTTTTATAGGAAAATTCGGTTAGTAAACTAGTTACAATACTCAAAATGTCGAAGTCTCCTAAAAGTGCAGATAGCAGATATTCGTTTGACAACGGTGATTTATAAAATGCATGTTTTAAAAACATGAAAAAAAACCACTCACTTGTGAAAGCGTAATTCAGAACCTTTCACAAATCACTATTTGCATCCATATGCAGAGAAACGGTGTATATTTTTTATTAAAAAATAACGATGAAAACGGAAATTGGGTTGCTAGCCGTAAATGCTCGATAGAAAACTATGGAGAGTTGCATGCGCAAGAATTATGCTCATCCAACTCATACTTGAGATCTTGCCACAAGTTACCAGATGGAACAAACGCCTCAAGCTTTTGTTGGCAAAAACCCTCCCTATCCTTTATATCTGCTCTATGGTCAAACTCGTTTTTTACGTAATTTGCAAGTCACTTCCAGGCTTGGTTAGAACTCAAAATTGTCATAAATCCAGCTATCTCTAATTCATTTGCTTATCAGGGTATATTATACAATAAATTTGTCAAATTTTTTAGATACACCCCTGCAAGCAAACTTGTATGATGAATTCCCAATTTTTTTTTTTTTTTTTTTTGTGTGCATTCAGAGAATGTTATAAGGTATATAGAAATCTCTCTATAAAGTCTAAAATTTTGATACTTTGAGTTTTAATCAGATCTTTATCTTCAGAAAGATAGTTTTTGCAAATGTCTGAAATTATTCATCCTGAAGGGAAACGTGTGGTGGCACGTGCCTCCGTACTACTCTCCCCCCTTTAGAGTAAACCGAAAGCTGATGAACGTTGTTGCATACGTTATGGAATTAGCCACGCGTTGTGGAATTTCAGGGGATTCCGCCACGTGTTGTGGACTCAGAGATGTTGCTGCCACGTTTTGTGTACTTTCAGAGGTTCTCCCGCGCGTTGTGGACTTTGAGAGGTTGATGCCGCACGTCCCGGACGTTGAAAGAGCGAGAATGCATGGGATCGGCGCTGGCGCCATCTGTCGCTAAAGGCGAAAAGGGGAGAATGTGTCATACATATCCGGGTCCGCAATCAAGGGAAGTGTGTGGAGGAAGCTGGTTTTTATCCCGTAAATTCTTCATGGTAGATTTATTTGTTTATTTGCCAGGAGAGGACAGACCATGCCACTGAACGTGCCGTATAGAGCTAAGTACGTCCTTCCCGAAGCTTCCCACCACAATTTGGATCCTCATCAGATGATGAGGGACTTCTGAACATTGGCACCCCTCGGCAACTGCTAGTGACCGGCGAGAGGGCTTTCGGAACCACAGATTTAACGTGCACGTACGAAACATGTACACGATGGTCTTTAGTTGTACGTCGGTAGCAAACCCGTAACTGCGTGATAGATTGAGGCATTTTCCGATAAGGCAAAAGTACCCACTTACCCGGCCTTCCATTATCGAGGTGTAGCTTTCGCGGAGGCGATCTCGTGCCGCCGCAATCCCCAGCAGAGATGTCTATTCAAAATTTCTAATAGAGCAAGAGCCTGCGGCCGTCAGACCTTCGTCATAGTATAAAAGCTGAAACTTTCTCTGCGCATACCCCCCAACTAAGGTAGGAACAATAGGCTACTATAAAGTTTGGAAAAGCGTGGCTTTGGCAGGTAACAGGTGGAAGGCGTATAAAATTGCAGAAAATGTTCGTCATTTCATAAAGCTTAATTTTTTTAGATGTTCTTCGGCGCAGTACTAGAAGTCACTTTATCCCTTGGCAGGCACTTTTTCCATCGTGGCAAATCCCCGCCAGACAACCTCAAAGTCATGGAAAACATAATTCTATTTCCGTCATTTCATTGTTTGCCCAAAATCTTACCATTTGTCATCGACCTCAACGTGTTTTGCAGAAATATCGCCAAATTAAACGCCAAAAATAACTACGTATTTTGCAGAACTGTAAAACTGTTTACCGTAGAATGTTGAAATTTTGTATTTAGAACTATTATAACAGCTAACTGCGCATCTCTTTTTTGATTGCAATCAACCGAGTAATTTCTTTACAGGGTTACCTAAGACATTAAAATACATAAATGTCTATGGACACTTTAAATTCATTATAATGATACTGACATCTCCAGTCATAGCCGAAATAGTGATTTATCGTGATGAATTACCATTTCGGCTGTGACGAGAATCTCGCTATCTCAAGTCTTCGGCTTTTGATGAAGTATCTACCAATGAAGTGTCAAAATCAAATCTTTCAAATTGAATCCATCTTGGAGATACCGGAAATATTTGGATAGAAATCGCTAAACCGTATTATTACTGCAGTATTTTATGTCTTTCAAACAAAATAAGTTTTGATGAAATGCACCGAAAATATTTATAATACAAGGGGTGATCAAATGAAAAGGTACGAAACGACGTAAAAACGTAACAGGTAAATATTTGCATATTCCGCAATGGGAGAACGTAGCGAGACATCGCGGGATGGGATTGGAGTCTCTGACTGGGATCGGAGCATGCCCGGGCGCCCGCATGCGCCGGAGAGAGCAGAGGCTCTTATCAAAAGCGGCGTCCAAATGATGCGGCAGTCCATATGAGGACAGGATGGCGTTCGCGTTGCAAAATTCGACGATTGAGGAGCAGCAAGGTGTTATCCGATTTCTGACAGTGGAAGATGAGAAACCGGCAGCTATTCATCGCCGGATGGTGACAGTTTACGGAGAGAAATGTGTCTCAGACAAGTCTGTCAGAAAATGGAGTGCCCGTTTTCGTGCAGGCCGTGAGAGTGTGCGTGATGACCCGAGACCAGGCCAAGCAAACACTGTCATCACGAGCGATCTCATCGACAACCGGAAGTTCGCGGGTTCGATACCGGCGTACCACTAAAGACCACCGTGTACATGCGGTATACGTGCACGTTAAATCCGTGCTTCCGAAAGTCCTGTCGGCGGTCGCTAGCAGTTTCCGAGGGGTGCCAATATTCAGAAGTCCCCCCATCTTCTGATGAGGATCCAAATTGTGGCGGGAAATTCTGGGAAGGACGTATATGTAGCTCTAAGCGACACATTCAGTGACGCGAGCTGTCTTCTCCTGGCGAACAGCAAACAAGGTGGACGACCTAGTGAGAAAGTGATTGGCGTGTCACATTACGAATGTTGGCGGTGAAGGTGGATGTCAGTTGTGGAACCGTGTGGGACAATTGTTCACAACAGGTTGCTATATCGGAAAGAGTGTGCCGCTTGGGTTCCGTAGCAGCTCACCGACCAGCAAAAGGAACGGCGTATGGGGCTAGCACTGCAACATCTGTTTCGGTATCAGGAAGACCGCGCTTTCATGGAGCGGATCGTCACAGGTGATGAGACCTTGTGCCATCCCTACGAGCCAGAGACAAAGCGGAACAGCATGCAGTGGAAGCATGCGTCGTCACCTCCCCCTCATGCCGGTATCTCGCTAAAGGGAAAATCCGAGCAACTCCGAGCTGGACCAACTTTCCCGACGGACTTGAAGGCGTGGTTATCTTTAATAGGGCTATCACACTGAGAAAAATCCGACCAACTTTACTTGCAAATAAAGTTTCCGGCCGATTTTCTCCGCCGTTACCTTGACGACCACGAACTCCAACTTTTTCCTTTCCGCAGGAAAAAATCCGAGTCGGACGAAATTTCGGCCAATCAGAGTACTTCTTTCCTGCTACGTCATAAGCAATTTCGAGCAATGGTGACTACTACTATGTTCGAAGCTTGGCTCGATGTCAGAATCACGTGTAAATAAAATTATGGCCACGTTCAAGTGGACTTTGGAATTAGAGATTGCTGCCCAACCGATGCTGCCGAACCGATGTAAATATACCAACGCACGATAAGCAAAATAAGAACCTGCACGCCAAATCAGCAATGCGTTGACTATTTGGTGTCGGAAAGAGTTTGTTTACTTTTGCAACCCTTAAAGATAACCACGCCTTCAATTCCGTCGGAAAAGTTGGTCCAGTTCGAAGTTGCTCGGATTTTCCCTTTAGTGTGATAAGACCATTCGGGTTGCAAAAGTAAACAAAACTGTCTCCGACGCCAAATAGTCATCGCATCGCTGATTTGGCATGAAGGTTATTATTTTACTAACCGTGACTCAGCATTTCGCGTCAAGTTAAGCCTATCGTTGGTCGCCATTACTCGAAATTGCTTATGACGTAAGCAGGAAGAAGTACTCTGGCCGCAATTTCGGCCGACTCGGATTTTTCCGTTCCGAAAGGTAAAAAATTGGAGATCGTCGTCGTCAAGGCAACGACGGGAGAAAATCTGCCGGAGAGTTGATCTGCAGGAAAAGTTGGTCGGACGGATCTTAGTGTGATACCACTATAAAAAGTTCAAAGCCGTGCCATCAGCAGGCAAGGTGTTGCTCACCGTCTTTTTCGACGTTCAAGGTCCGCTACTTGTGGAATTCCTGGAGAACAGAAAAACCATTAACTCCGATGTGTACTGTGAGACACTCCGACGCCTACGCAGGTCCATCAAGAACAAAAGATCGGGGCTCCTCACGGAGGGTGTGGTTCTGCTCCATGATAACGCGCTTCCACACGTCTCCAGAGTCACACACATGGAACTGGCCAAGTTGAAGTGGGAGACATTGGACCATCCGCCCTACAGTCCGGACATGTCGCTCTGCGATTTCCATGTGTTTGGTCCACTAAAGAAACACCTGAAAGGAAAGCGCTTCAACTCGGACGACGTACTCAAGGACGCTGTTACGGACTGGGTCTCGTCACGGCCACCGGAATTCTGGGAACAAGGAATCCTGCGGCGTGTTCATCAGTAGGATCGTTGTGCTCAGGCCTATGGTATATATTTTGAATAAAGTCTACATTTGTACCCACCGTGTCGTTTCATACCTTTTCATTTGATCACCCCTTGTATAACAGATGTACAAGAAAGTCGTGTGGTGTCCATATCAGATTTCTGATTAGGGTATTAAGATGGAAATTATTTTTTTAAACTCATAAATAATTCTAATTAAAGAAATTATCCGATACTCCATGACTTTGAGGTTGTCTGGCGGAGGTTTGCCACAATGCAAAAGTGTCTGGCAAGGGATAAAGTGATTTCTAGTGCTGCAAAGAAGAAACATATAAAAAAATTAAGCTTTATGAAATGAAGATCATTTTCTGCAATTTTATACACCTTTGCCACCTGTTACCTGCCAAAGCCACGTTCTTCCAAACTTTATAGTGGCCTATTGTTCCTACCTTTGTTGGGGCTATGCGCAGAGAAAGTTTCAGCTTTTATACTATGACGAAGGTCTGGCGGTCGCTGGCTCTTAGATTATAAGGAAAATCTACCTTTTAAACTTCTGTAACTAAGTCATGCTTCAGTGGCATCCTCTGTAGAACTAAAGAACTGTTCGATGTTTTCCATGTGGCACTGAATATTTTTTAGAACAATATGAAGGGTGTTTCAGATTAGAGTAATCAAGAGCTAAATATCTTCTCCAAACAGAATAGTTGAACAATGACAGCGATTTTACCACCGAATTACAAAAGTCACATAGCTATTTTGTTTCTGGACGTAGTACTTAAATGATGGAGAAATATCAATTGTCTGCAAATAAAGAGAGCACTCGAGACGATGTTAGTGCATTGCTCTGGATGATATAGCTGTTAGGCGAACTTATACCTTAAGATCTGTAGTGTATTTTTTTTAAAATCCTTTTGTTTTGCGACCACTCTAGTCGAATGTAGTCAATCTACTCGGCTCAAAGATTCTAGGAGGCAATGTGAGGGCTTATGCAGTAGGTCGAAATGCAGTTTCAATAAACAAATATGGTAACGGACTGACTTCCTTGCTTATGAAATATTTCCCAACTGAAATGACTAAGAAAATAGCAATATATTATCCACGTTTATAGTAAATTTATAATAAAAAAAAAACACTCCCTTCGTCCCTGTCAATAAGGATGGACGCGAGACGAAAAAATAGACCTGCCTCACTTCACGAAATAGCTTAAAAGTTTTGTCTCATCTCGCACAAAATCCCTATATTGTAATCTTAACTATATTTCTCTCGTATCACAAAAAAAAAAACTGTGAATCGCTGTCCCATATCGAGAAAAATCGTCTCGTATCCATTCCTAATTGTCAAAGCACACAAAATGTACAAACTTGAAAAAGTAAGCGCAGCCTTTTTAAAGGAGAAAACATTAAATTTAATTATTATGGTTTTCTAACAGAGCGCTAATATACCGCATGCTTAGTTAGCTGCCAATATTCAGAAGTGCTCATTAGAAGATGAGGGACTTCTGAATATTGGCACGCCTCGGAAAATGCTAGCGATCGGCGAGAAGGCTTTCGGAACCACAGATTTAGCGTGCACGTACGCCACATGTACACGATGCTCTTTAATTGTACGTCGGTAGCGAACCCGCAACTGCGTGGTAGATAGAGGCGTTTTTCCAACCAGGCAAAAATACCCACTTACCTGGCCTTCAATTATCGAGAAGTAGCGTTCGCGGAGGCGATCTCGTACCGCCGCAATCCCCAACAGAGATGTCTATTCAAAATCTCTAAGGAAAATCTACATTTTTAAACTTCTGCAACCAAGTCATGCTTCAGTGGCATCCTCTGAAGAACAGAAGAACTGTTTGATGTTTTCCATGTGGCACTGAATATTTTTTAGAACAATATGATTCAGATGAGCGTAATCAGCAGCTAAATATCTTCTACAAACAGAATAGTTTGAACAATGAGAGAGATTTTACCACCGAATTACAAAAGTCACATCGCTATCTTTGTTTCTGACGTAGTACTTAAATGATGGAGAAATATCAATTGTCTGCAAATAAAGAGAGCACTGGAGACGATGTCAGTGCATTGTTCTGGATGATATAGCTGTTAGGCGAACTTATACCTTAAGCTCTGTAGTGCATTTTTCTTTAAATCCTTTTGTTTTTCGAGCACTCTACTCGAATGTAGTCAATCTACTCTGCTCAAACATTCTAGGAGGCAATGTGAGGGCTTATGCAGTAGGTCGAAATGCAGGTTTGAATAAACAAATATGGTAACAACTTCCTTGCTTATGAAGTATTTCCCAACTGAAATGACTAAGAAAATAGCAATACATTATCCAAGTTTATAGTAAATTTATAATAAAAAAAACACTCTCTTCGTCACTGTCAATAAGGATGGACGCGAAACGAAAAATAGTCCTGCCTCACTAACCGAAATACCTGAAAATTTTTGTCTCATCTCGCACAAAATCCCTATATTATAATCTTAACGATATTTCTCTCGTATCGCAAGAAAGCTGTAAATCGCTGTCTCGTATCGCAAAAAATTGTCTCGTATCCATCCCTAATTGTCAAAGCACACAAAATGTACAAAATTGAAAAACAAAGCGCAGCCTTTTTAAAGGAGAAAACGTCAAATTCAGTTATTATGGTTTCTAACAGAGCGCTAATATACAGCATGCTTAGTTATCAAAAATAAAATCGATTTCAAGTTTAGGCTGGAAATGATATAACCATCGAGAAATTTCACAGTTTGCACTTTAGTAGCAACTACATGAGACAGTTTTCCACTGACCTAATTTAACTTATTTTGAAACGCACGAAAGTCAATGTGCTTCTACAACACACACCCGTAAAATACAAACCACACAAAAATCCGTTTTACATCTTGTAAATCTGGTTAATTTTTGATCCAGTAAGTTTACAGTTCATATACGCCTTTTGCTTAAACGACGCATATTAACTGTAAGCTGATTAGATCGGCAATGTTAAGGTTTGTGGTTAAGGCCAAGGTACAAGAAGGTTATCTGCCAAAGGGAGGGAGGGGGATTATTTCGGCAGAGGATATTTTAAATGTTTGTAACACTAATTGACTTTACGTCTGGAGAAAACTGCCCCAAACTCCAGACCGTTAGATCGACAGTCCGGCAGTAATCCAGAATTCTAGACCTTTACACTTCATCTCTCAGCTATCAATGTTCAGTGTCTCTTCTACTAGGCATTGGTCGGCCAAAAATTGTCATGAGCTACCAGTAAGGACACATGGATTTCTTGTGGTCAGGGGCGGATCCAGAAAAACCCATCTGAGGGGGGGGTCCGTTTTCTATTAGAATGGTACATTGATTTCCCAATACTGTTTCTTCCATTATATAACTAGACATGGTATATCACAACTAAATAAGAATATTGTCTGATGCCAGGCTCGTCGAGAGAAAACTCGCATCCGGGGGGGAATCCGTGGGGCCCCCAACAGATCCCCCCGGCCTTATCAAGTTAAGGCCGATGCTGATAAACGACGTTTTTTGTCTATTTCAATGGACGACTGAGAAGTGAAAAGGGTTTTCCGTTGCTCTCTCCATTATTCCATTAGTCCTCTCTCTCCGGAGTTTACCGTTTAACACATTAATCTTTTTTTGGTAGATCCCCACTGGTCATTAAAAAGTCGTAAAATTCGCCATACTCCCTGTAGTGACGGCAAGGCGTGGCTTATCAGCAACGGCCTTTATTCATGTTGTTGTTCACATTTTAGTGTGTACAGAGTAGAATGCAGTGCTGAATGCATTATTGAACCGATTTCACAGCCACCGAGCAATATACAGAGTTCACAGCATATATTTTTGCATTTCAGGATTGCAAAAGATTTTCTCGAATAAGTAATTCACATCCTTTTCTATGAGTACCGTAGTATACCAGCCTCGATTGCTATTTGCAACTTCGGGTTTCTTTTGAAAACCAGACCCCCTATACACTGCCAGGCACTCGCTTTGTCTGATATCATAGAATATATTTTACTTTTATATGGAGGATTTGTACCCATACGTCTGAGACGTGTGGAGAACATTTGAGAGTAGTTGAAAGAATGAAAGCTGGACAAAGTGGGGTGTGAGGGGGTTGGCTGTTCGTCTATGCTTCAACATCATTCAAGGCCGATGCTGATTGCCGCTGCGTCTAACGCGACTGCCGGGGTAAGAGGGCATCGTCCCGAATTTTAAGACTTTTTAATGAGCATTTGGGGGGGCTCACCGACATAAGCTAAACCACTAAACCGCAAACCTGCACTAAACCACACTGCCCCCTACACTATGGAGAGAGCACCGGAAGTTTTTTCCCTAATGTGTCCCGACCTCCATTGAAATACAGTAGAACCTATTACAGTGACTACCTTGGTAAAGAGATTTTTTGTCTATAGTGACCACTTTTATGCAATTTCACTTTACGACCATCACACTTTACCATCTTAACAAAACTGGTCACATTATGAAGTGACCAGTTTTGTTCTTCCCAAAAGTAGTCACATTAGACAGTTTCTATTGTACATATAAAATGGGGGAACTGGGATGCAACCTTTATTGTGGAGATGGCGAGTCAATAAAAGTTACTCCTTGTAAAGAAGTTATTTGGTTGCAGATTTAAATTTGAGATTAAAAGGCGTTGTGAGATGAATAAACCAGGTACGATATACACTTAGTTGCAATATAAAAAAGAGCCGTTAAATACTTGAAACTATTTTATTAAAACATATACTATTGAAACATTATTATAACGGGCGGTGGTGGCTCAGCGAAATAAAAAATACGTCCTATATGAACAGTGAAATTGAAGTGGAATAAATTAAAAATTACGCCAGCAGAAAATTATACATTGGCTGAGAACAATAACTTGGCTGAGATCAATAACGCCAATTCCAGAGCAACCCTAACAGTTAATCCAATAAAATTAAAAAATGACGTAATCTCGAG
>JAWZYV010002952.1:0-33512 GCA_038373885.1 Cheiracanthium punctorium | reverse complement strand
GGTACTTTTTTAGAGGAAAACGTTTTCGATGGACTTTCACTTAAGATCAGAAATGAACTTATGATGTTAGAACTATGAAACTTCTAAGACTCAGAAGACTCAGAAAATATACTGTGAACCGAACCAAATTTCAAATTTGAAAATTTACTTTATTTTTTGAAGAAAATTATTAAACATGCCACTTTTTCGGAGATGTCTGCTTTTCACTACATTAAAAAAAAAAAAAAAAAAAAAAAACTTACATTCTTAGAACAATGAAAATTTTCACAATATTTCATCGGGAACTGTACTGTGGAGTACTGCAAATTTAAAATCTGAATAACCAGTCAGTTTTCATAAAAAGAAAGAAGGAAAAAAGATTGTTTTTTAAACTCAAATTCAAAATTGGCCGACTAAAATATTTTCTTTGGAAAGTAACTTTGAAATATAAGTTTGGATCACTTCACAATACATTTAAGAATGTTTTGGGGGCAAAAATGTACTGAATTTTGTTTTTACAAATTTTATAATTTTGAAACTCGTAATGGTTTATGAAACCTAATGAATTCACCCCAAACGGGGGTAAGGGGCTAAAACTTTTTTTTTTTTTCATATTTATCTTCATATCTCTATCTCGGAGGGTGCAAGAGCCAGCCGTAAAATTTTTGCTTCAAAATGTAACTAACAGAAATACCTAAAAACAATTTTCAAGGTTTTTTAGAATTTTCACCTGCGCGCGAACGCGGGGTAAGGGACCGAAACGTTCTTTTCACATTTTCCTCCGTATCACAGAAGAAAAAAAGAGATGGACCAAAATTCTTGCTTTAAAATGTAACTAACGGAAATATATAAAAATTATTTTCGGTGGTTTTTAGACATCGCACTCGAACGGGGGTAAGGGGCCAAAAAGTTCTTTTCACATTTCCTTTTTTTATCTCAGAAGTAAAAAGATATAGCAAGAAAATTCTTGCTTTAAAATTTAACTGACTGGAATACCTAAAAATGGTTTTTAGGGTTCTTCAGAATTCGTACCCAAACGGAGTAAGGGATCAAAACGTTTTTAACGCTCTCTAGGGATGGACGCGAGACGACTTTTTGCGAGACGAGACAGAGATTTACAGCTTTTTTGCGAGACGAGACAAGCATTTTTAACATTATGATATAGGGATTTTTGCGAGACGAGACAAAGCTTTTCGGCTGTTTTGCGAGACGCGAGACGCCAATTTTTCGTCTCGCGTCCATCCCTAACACATTTTCTTTGAAATCTGCGGCTCAGAAGGGAAAAAAAAATTATAGCCTCAAAATTCTTGCTTTAACATGTAACTAACAGAAATACCTAAAATTCATTTTCATGGTTTTTTACAATTAGCACCCGAACGGGGGTAAGGGACAAAAATGCTTTTTGACGTTCTTTTCATATTTCCCTTGAAATATCAGAAGAAAAAGAGATAGCTTAAAATTATTCCATAAAAATGTAATGAACACAGACTCCTTACAATCATTTTCAGAATTTTTTAGAATTCGCATCAAAACGAGATAAGGGGCAAAAACGTTGCTTTCAAATTTACCATCGTAACTCGAAAGGAAAAGGAGATAGGCATAAAATTCTACCTTTAAAATGCAGCGAACACGAATACCTAAAGTTATTCTCAGGGTTTTTTAGTATTCGTGTATAAACTGGTGTAACGGCCCAAAATGTTGTTTTCATATTTGTCTTCATATTTCGAACAAAAATTAAGACAATCTTAAAAATCTTGCATTAAAAATGTGAAGAACACAAATTCATAAACACCATTTTCAAGATATTTTCGACCTCAAAAAGAGGTAGTTGACCAAAAAAAAAAAAAAAAAGATGTTTTAGTTCTTGAGTGCTGTTAATTTCATACAGAATTTTTGTTTACCTGGTGAAAAGGGGAATGACTTTTAAAGGGTTGTCAAATTAAACGTGAAAAGTCGCGAAGGTTTGCCTCGTTTTTGGTGATTTATCGCCAAGTTAGGCATAAAAAAATTAAGTTCCCGAAATTGGAGCATGTAAATAAAGGTGAAGTATACTTATAATCAAGGTTTCGGACCCGCCCACAAACCCAAAAAAACCCGGGTCGGTTTAAAAAAAACAAAAAACAGTAAAACCCACATCGAAATGCGGTTTTTTGGGGGGCGTTTATTAAAAATTGTCAAAATTTTCAATTTCATTCATTTAAATCATTTGTTATTTGACATTAAATATGTATAATATTAACTATCTACATAACTTAGTTCATTTTATTAGATAAATATATATATATATGCCCAGTTTAATTTTTATTATAATTATTTTCCCAACTTCAACATAAAGAATATTAACCTTTTTAAAAATAATAATACCTTGAGCTAATTCTATCTGCAATATTTGTTTTGAAATGAACAAGTGTAGAATGCAGGCAGGGATAACTTAGTAATTTATCTCTAAGGTTTCAAATACGACTAAAATATGTAATTATCAGTATAGAAAGGTGGTGTACCTTGGAGGCACATTGATTGTGCAGCCTCCAGGAGAGATAAATTTAAACTAAAATATTAGTTCATATATTTATTACTAGAGGCTTGTGGGAAGTTGTTCTATGACTGATCAACACACGTGTTGCTCATGTAAAAACCAAAGTTTGTTTTGAACATCAAAACGTTACATTTCAAGGACATATTATTTTTCTTCCATAACTGTCAGTATTAAATTTTGTTTTGAACTAAAAATCATAAGTTTAAAAGTATGTTTTCAGCTACATTTATGTATATTAAAAAAGGTTGGCTCTCAACATACTAAGATATGGAAGACATTTTGTAAAACACTTGCTTGTAGTTAGAGGATTCGGTCCCGGGACCCCGAAGACCGGGATCCCGGGATCCCGATCATATTTTAATCTCGAAATTTTCGGGATTAAATTCAATGAATCCCGGGATTTTTGGGACTATTATATTTTTTATATAAGTCAATAAAAATGTGCGTGAATTTGTGCACGGCGGATGCAACACTCAAGTTTCTTTTTCAAGAATTGCGTGACAATGACTCAATTTTGGCTTCTAAATTTAAAAAAAAAATTGGTTCAATAAATGTGTCTTTCTAAAAAAAGACACATTTATTGAACCGCTTGAAAGATCGTCGACGAAGTGAGTTAAGTGGAGTATTAAACTATCTACAAAATCCTCATACTGAGAAGAAGTTGGAGACTGATTGGAGAGTCAATCATGAGTTGGAGACTGATTGTGATGTAAAGGAGTTATATTTTCAAGTCGAAGCAAGATGACTACAAAAAAAAAAACAGATTATTTTGTTAACTGGGAAAATTGAAAATAGTGATAATGAAGAAAAGACATGAACCTTGAACCCACGCAGACAACTAGTAAAACTGATTTAACATTAAATGAAAATCTTCAGAACGAAATTAGAAAAACAGTATGAAAACTATAAATCCTGAAGCATATAAAGTGAAACTGATCTTTCTAAGATCATGAAAACAAGTAATGAATCTTTATGACGGCTAGTTCCACACGAAGTTATAATTTGGAGAAGGCTTATAAAAAATTTATTGACGATTCCTCCAACTTCATCGAACCTGAACGTTGCGTTTTCCGCTGCTTCATATTTATGCAACAAATTAAGAAGTATGCTTTGCGGATTAGACGTTTGGATGCTGTTGTTATTTCTTTAGATTTTATTTTCGTGGCTTAAATAAAGTAAATTATAGTTTCTGGTCTATTTGATTTAAAATATTGAGATTCCTATGAACATTGATTCTCTTTTGACTTTTTGATTTGAAATAAAAGGTTGATTTTGATATGTTTTACTTTCTTTTTGCTACCACTTTCTATTACCAATACAATCCCGGGACTATCCCGGATCCCGGTATTAACTGTTGATAATCCGAAATCCCGGGACTAGAAAAATCGACCGGGATCGAATCTCTACTCCAAGTCTCTTGCCAGGGAAAGGACATGCGCTGCATTGAGCGACATTTGCAAACAACGAATCAACCGTATTCTAAAGTGGGCAGTAATATCACCGGCTACAGCTTTTCTGGCCTGCAGAAAAAACTGGGGGCTGTACTCAGCTGCGGGTCGGTAACGTAGGAAATCCATCCTGATCGCGCTCTCTTGTGTCTGGAATGGTACGCGCAGGAATAGAGGTTCGGGACTCCATCAAATTTCTAGGTATATCTCTTGGACACGCAAACTAACGTTTCGTGACCACTATTTTATTACATCGTAGAGAAATGGAAAAGAGATGTTGAAAATTTTCTAATAGGCTGCCTCTTCTCAATACACATTCTTGCGGGAGGGGGGCAGACCGTGAATGCCATGTTTGCGAATTTTCCCGCGCTGTTATTCACGGTCCTAGTAGAATAGACTTATTCCTGCTGTGTGTTACGGGATCAGCTTGTAAATCTATTTTAAGGGAGAAACTTGACACTGTGCAATCATATACTTTGACACTGCGTATTTGTGTTCAGGTGCCTTTAGTTTCGAACCTCAGCCCATTCCAAAGTCCTCCTTTAATTGTGACCTTGTCTATGAGCCTTCAACTCAACTCCACATACGGTCATAAGCTGTCATATGAACGCATACTTCCGCATCCTTTCTCACCCTTTAAAAATTCTCTAATTGACACTCATCTGGATTGCTTTTATCGAATCTGTCCATCTTGCACTCCTCCTTTCGGACACGGGAATTCGCAGTATTCTTACTAGTACCCAGTTAGTAGATGTCCCAGTCCCCGCAGCGGACTGGGGCGCTAAAACTCCGTTCCCATCAAAGAACACGGCAAGTGAAGCAGCATCTGGCATTGGCCAGTGCTTGGGAGGGACTTCCCCCTCTCGGCCCGTCCGCTGTGGAACCGTGTACGCTAATGGGAGCTGGTGCACGCAAAATCCGTCGTGGCTCCAAAGTGCTCCAAGTTGTTAAACGATACCTCTGGGGATGCCGATTTCAGGGGGTGGGTCCCTCCTCTGGGATGTGGGTTCAAAATTACGGGACCCCGAGCTAAGACGGACTTACCTCCCATTGGGGTCTCATTGAAATGGAAGCCGCTCCTTCGGCCCATCGCCTGTCCTATATAGGGGGATCTGTCACCGCAACGCGGTTGCCAGAGGGCATTAGCAACAACAACAACAACAACAGTAGATGTGAAAGTCTCTACCTGCTCTCTGTTTGCAATTCCACCTTGGGACACCTGCCATATCTTCTACTTACAGCCATTCAAAGGCTTCACGAAACAAAACACTGATCCCCATATATATAAACAGCTTTTCCATGACCACCAAGCCAAGTATTATAATTATGTATATCTTTACACTGATGGGTCCAAGTCTGAGAGCCATGTTGGCTTTGCCTATTCAAATGGTTCTCACTCTTGTAGGTACACTCTCCCCACTTTCTGCTCAGTTTTTACAGCAGAGCTCCTTGCTATTTATGAAAGCCTCCGTTTTTATTTCTATGCTCTCAAATAAAAAGTGCTATTATAATTTACTCTTTAAGTGTTCTAGAAAATCTCAAATCTGGCTCTCCTTCTAATAGTTTAGAATTGCATAAGTCCTCCATACGCACAGACAACTTATAAATAGCGGGTATGATATTCTTTACTGCTGGGTACCAAGCCACATTGGGATACTGGGCAATGAGCATGCTGACTCTTTAGCTAAACATGCTACATTCCCTTTTACTTGCCCTTTGCCTTACAGTGATATAAAAGCGGAAATTTCTTATTCAATAAAGGACAATTGGACCAATGAATGTAACAACGAAACAGAAAATAAACTTCATTCAATACACCCGACTCTCACCTACTGGCCTTCGTGTCCCAACCGCAAGCAGGACGTTACTCTGACACGTCTACGCATCGGGCACACAAGACTTACTCATAAACACCTACTCCTAGGTGAACCTGCTCCAGATTGTCCCTACTGTCACACCCATCTCACCATTCGTCCTATTTTAACATCTTGCACAGCTTTTAATACATTTTACCAAAGTTATTTTAACTGTTCTTATCCAAAACTTGACGATATACTGGGTGAAACCCCACATTATAATCTCCTTCAGCGTATCAAGTTTCTTCATTTGTTGTGAAGTGAGTGTTCCTGACATGCATCTGGATGGGGGCCTCCATCCAGATGTCCTCGACTCTTTTATCTACATTTTACCTTTCTACAGTTTGCTTTTATTGTTTTTAGGTTTCTTGGATTTTAACATTACTTGTTTTATACAACACCTTTTTACCTGAAAAAGGCCATGTTTTAATATTTTACACCTCCTATTTAATATTTTACACATTGTCTGGCACAGTATGTCCTTTTTGGACCTTGTGCCATTAAACATCAACCAACCAATCAATCAATCAATCATTTTAGTCAATTCAAAAATGCATGTGTTAGTGTTGAAGTTGATTTAAACAGTTATGAGCAAAATTTGAACTTCTCTCGCTAAATACTTTTGAAAAATGAAGTTGAAATTTCTAAATATTGATCTGGGCACTTCAATTATGGCCACTCTTTCTTCTAGAAATCCTATTGATTTTATATTGAGTACTAGCTGAAGTACCCGTTCTTCGCACGGGAATGAATGGACTTTTTGATATTAATATTTGTTGTGATTACTATTTATTGTAATAAAGAGATATAGCAAAATGGATATCGCGTTATATTGTGTTCAATAATCATGCATACTGAATTTCAAGGCAATCGTTTTTACGGTGCAGAAGGCGATGCGGCGTAGCACAATCTAGTGGCGAGTTTTAGCAAAACGGATACGGCAAAAATATTCTTCGCATTCAGATATCGATGTATACGAATTTTCATGACGATCGGCTGAATAGTCTTGAAGTTCATGTGTTGACGCGACATCTAGTGTCAAGTTATAGGAAAATGGATCGTGCCAAACTCTTCCCCGTGTTCAAATATCTATGTATACCTATTTTCATAGCGATCATTCGCACAGTCAAGAAGTGATACACTGCAGGGCCATCTACTGGTTAATTAAAGTAATGATTTGCTACAGCGCCGTCATGTGGCGAGTTATAGCAAAATGGATAACGCCAAAATATTCTCATTGTTCAAATAGCTATGTATACTGATCCCTTAATACAGCCCCTTAACCCTTAATACAGTGGAATCCCTTAATACAGCCTCATTTTTTAAATTATCAACTATAACATGTTTTATTCATCGTTACCTCGGTTTACTAAATGCGAAGATTTCAATTTTCTGAAATTTGGCGGATTTCCCCAGAGTTAAATCAATGTACTCAATTGGCGAGAATTCTGAAGCTACATCGCTTGAAATGCCCTAATAACTGCATTATTTCTGAACGGATAGTTAAAATTTAATGCTGTATTCTAAGAAAACCTATACACTTGTTTTCAAAAATGCTATTCCCTTAAGCTCTCAGTAAATTGCGCCAAAAAGCCTAAAGCTGTGCAAACCGCTAGAACTCACTCTCTAAAAATCGGCCTATCAGCCATTTTTTTTTTCGCCCAACTAAAAAAAATTACATATTAGTCTCGGATATCTTCGATCCTCATTGTTTTGCGTATATAACATTTCATTCCTGCTCTCATTTCTTATGCGCACACGATATTATAATTAAAAAAATAACCTAAAAAAATAAACTAAAAAATTATTATTCATTATTATTCATTATTATTCTTTTATTTTTACTTTAAGAATTTAAAACATTTTATTCGGCAAAATCGCCACACATGGCAACCAAGATGCTTATTTCACACACTTTTTTCACTACAGGGGTTAATATTACGTAAAGCTTTCTGCGTGGAGAACATAAAAAATCTCTTAAATTCCGGGAACGGAAATAAAGTGGAGTTTCAAAGTTTTAAAGTGGACTATCATTTATTCTATATTATTTTACATATCTGTGTAAAATTTCAGGCTGACAGGTCCATTTTTGTGGAATTGTATACTACCCAAATCAACAAATTGACAAACAGAATTTCATTTTTATTTATAAGATAACCTACGCTTGTTTTTAAAAATACCCTCTCATTAAATTGCGCCAAGCGCTAGAATCATAGAAAATCTGACACACTTTCAGATTTTTAAATACGCACTAAAGTGCTATATATAAAAAGAGTTATAATCCATGGGTCTTCCCTATTTTCGTTCCTTCTTTCATTAAGTTGGAAAGTGTATCATTATTCATGAGTGTGATTAAACAAAATTAAAATTGATATTTCTAACATCCTTTTTTCTGGATGTAATACATTAGATGCAGAAAAGCTGCTCAGAAAAATGCACAATTCCAACTGAATGAAAATTTCAAAAACTTATACGCAGGTGTATTCATAACCCAAATAGCAGACGATTAAATTACGATAAATAGCGCCAAGCGTTAGAATCCTCCTCAAAATCGCGAGAATGCTGTAGATAGATCGCTTGAAATCCCTTAATAACTGCATTATTTTCGCACGGATCATTAAAATTTAACGCTGTATTCTAATAAAACCTTTGCACTTGTTTTCAAAAATCCGTTTCCTTAAGCTCTCAGTAAATTACGCCTAGCCGGAACTGTGCAAACCGCTAGAACTCACTTTCTCGGCATTTGAGCCATTTTATTTTTTCGCCAAACTAAAAAATTTTAACATATTAGCCTCGGAAATCTTCAATTCTTATTGTTTTGCGTATAAAACATTTCATTCCTGCTCCGATTTCCCATGCACACGATATTATAATTAAAAATATATATAACCTTACGAATATAAACTAACAAAAAAAAAATCATTATTATTCTTTTATTTTTACTTTGAGAATTTAAAACATCTTATTCGGCAAAATCGCCACACATGGCAACCACGATCCTTATTTCACACTTTTTTCACTACAGGGGTTACAATTACGGAAAGCTTTTTGCGTGGAGAACATAAAAAATCTCTTAAATTCCGGGAACGGGTGGACTTTCAAAGTTTTAAAGTGGACTATGATTTATTCTATATTATTTTACATATCTTTGCAAAATTTCAGGCTGATAGGTCCATTTTTGTGGATTTGTATACAACTCAAATCCACAAACAAACAAACAAATAAACAAACAAACAAACAAACAAACAAACAAACAAACAGAATTTCATTTTTATTTATAAGATGTACTAAAAACTCAGCAAAATGAACGCATTCGCGAATTGTAAACAAACACGCCTCCTACGAGACGAAACTAAATAAACTGAAGCTGTTCATAAAGTCAAAAGAAACTGATAACCACTGATAGCACTAAACACATGCATTCCAGTTTTCTTACCAAAACTCGTGCAACGAGTTTGTCGTTTACGAATGCACCCCAAGTGAGCAAATCCGAAAGTAAATGTCCCAAATAGAAAAATAACAGATGAACTGCATGTTGCGTTGTATGATGTACGAAGAATATTTTTGCTGCCTTAATGAGCTTCTTTGCACGTAAATGAAATCGAAATGCATTATAATATTAATAAATAGTTTTATTATCTTGTTATATACAGGACTTTTACGGTCAAAGTGTTTTTAGTTGTACTGTTTGGCACGTAATATTACTTTTGCTTAACTCCTTAAGGTCGAGCGCTGTCAAATGGAATCGTAGTATTTACAAATTTCCTTACAATTAAAATGGTTTTTCCTCTGAAAGCAAAAAATCTGGAGTGACTCCACTCGACTTTCCGAACACTTACGATTAAGATCATGACCAAGCATTTAAATAAATTAATCGATGAATCATTCAAACATATATACCAAATTGAAGCACAAACGAATGCGCCGTTTAAACGCTAGCGCACTTTCAATAATTTCCTCCCATAGGCCATAATGTAAAAGAAATCTTTGTCGTAGCCCTGTAGAAAAACTATAAATCCTATACACACCAAAATCAATACCGGTCTTGCGACGGTGGTTTATAACATGTATACCCAATTTGAGCTCAATCGAATGCATCGTTTAAACGTTAGCGCACTTTCAATAATTTCCTCCCATAGGCCATAATGTAAAAGAAATCTTTGTCGCAGCCCCGTAGAAAAACTGTAAGTCCTATACACATCCAAATCAATACCGGTCTTACGATGGAGGTTTATAACCTATATACCCAATTTGAGCTCAATCGAATGCCCCGTCTAGGAGCTATCGTGTTCACTCACATACACACAAACACACACACACACGCACACACACACACACCAATATACCGTTGATGTTACGGCCTAACTATAGCTTTCTCAGTGGAGGGGTGCATTCTTATTGTAAAATTTGATTGACACTAATATAAATATCTGGTAAAAATTCTCACTAACACTAAAAAGTTCTAATTCTTCATAATAAATTGTTTGTTACACACTGAATTATCAAAAGTTTTTCTGGTTAATAATAAGGAAAAGCTCCAGAAAAACAAACGTTTTCTTAACACTCGTTTGGAATGAAATCAGCAACGTTTTGAGAATGACCCACAAGTAGTTTCAAAGGCAACGGCTACGGGACTGTCCTCATACTGCACAGGGCAAAGAGGAGAGAGTGCACAAAATGTGGTAAAGCACCAAAATAGCGAAGTTATTGATTTGGTTAGTTTCCGTCTCAGAAAATAAAATAAAGTTACAAAATTTAGAATATTTAGTAAATGGCAGATTATAAAGTAAAGCTCAAGAAACCTCGTACATTTTAAACATTTGAAATAAATGGCACTGCAAGGGTCAAAAACAGTAAAAAAAAAAGGCAAATCTGGCTTCTAGAAATCGGGCATTTTCCTTTGAATCTGTCATTTCGCATCTTGTTACTTTCCGAACATGTACCGTGTAAGGAAAGTATTGTCATCACGAAAAAATTCGACTTCGAGATTTTGGTGTATGGACACGTTTTGAGGTCTTCTAAATTCAGGGATGCTATGTTTACAAGATGTATGTATGTGTGTGTGTGTATGTGAGTGAGCACGATAGCTCCTAACGGGACATTCGATTGAGCTCAAATTGGGTATTCATGTTATAAACCACCATCGTAAGACCGGTATTGATTTTGATGTGTATAGGACTTATAGTTTTTCTACAGGGCTACGACAAAGATTTCTTTTACATTATGGCCTATGGGAGGAAATTCTTGAAAGTGCGCTAACGTTTATTTAAATGCTTGGTAATGATCTTAATCGTAAGTGTTCGGAAAGTCGAGTGGAGTCACTCCAGATTTTTTAACTTAGTAACCTTATGGCTTTTATTTATTCCTTCTTGTTTTTCTAATTTTCCATTGCTTACACCCACAAAAGCATTAAAAATTCTTCCTACATAAAGAGCATTTGTAGTGGCAAACCCAATAAAACTAATATGCAAGACGAAGAAACTTCATGTCACCTGGAAAAAATGAAATTCAAAACTGTTGAGCTTGTGCCTTACGTGCATTTTAAAGAATGACTACCCATAGAGAATGGCCACCCATAGTCCGGCTTTATATCGGAACATTTATCCCATGGGGGTCTTCACATTTTGCATGATCCTGCAGTACTAATCTGATAACATACTGACGTCCCACCTTGTTTGGTATCGTCTCTGTATATCAGGGACATCCAGATGAAACCTTTCACCTTGCTCTTCACTACATACTCCTGAGTTTTCGGGAAAATAATCAGTTGGGGAATGTAGAAAATGAACTTTTAACGCACCCAACATGCGTTGTACAATGGTTTTCTAGAGAGAGTCTTTAGTATTCTTCAAAAACCTGTGCACTGCATCCGTAAAAGAGTCCAGTGCTTCCTTTCCTTTTTATTTCCTAGTTTTTAAAAAGAGGGGATCGGGTAGCAGTGTTCGTAAGTCGGAGACTGTAAAACCTCCCGCTCTCAACTTTACTAATGACAGTTCTGGGATCTTGGAACGCAGATGTCTGAAGCAGTCCCCATCTTCTTCGTAACCCCTAAATTTATAGGAAGAAGTGGTAATAAAATCTTTTCTGAAGGAGCCAAGTTTGTATTTATGAATTTTTTTGGTCTGGGCTTAAGATACTTCTAAGTAGCCAGTTAGTTTTGGTTCAATGGAAGTGTCTGGCTCAACTGCCAAACAAACAGAGGAAGCGGGGATATTTTGTGTAACCTGCTTGCTGTCTCAATAAATGGTTAGTATCTTGAAATAATAAGGCATCTAACAATATTCTTGATAATTGATTTTCTCAAAAATCATACACAAATATTCATGGTTTTCATCCAAATGCACCGAGTGTCCCAAAGGAAGTGATGCAAATGTACTACTATTATGTAACAAGACTGCTTTGAGGCTTATTTTAAAAGAGTCTATAAATAGGCACCGCTGAAATGGATCATTTTCTATGTTAAAGTCATACGTGCAACTGTATGGTCACAACTCGTAGGAGCTCTTTGTCTTGATCCCCACGAGTTTCAACTTGAAATAAGCAAAATAAATTTTCTTCACAAAATTACTTATGTTGTTTCGTTGACTTTTAACGGTGTATGTAACCATGGCGAGCAGCGCATGCGCGCAGTCGTACATCCGCGCAGCAAACAAAATCCTTGGCATGCTGAAACGTGAAATAGAAACAAATCTGACTGTAGTCTTATTAAATTAATCCTTCCTAATTATTGGATGTAATTTTTGTGTCTCTAGAACAGGACCCCAAATTTCAGTTTGAAAATAGATATTTTATGCTCAATTAAACTAAAGATGTGAGTTCTGCAAGAAAAGCCTGACGTGATGGAATTTTTAATATATTTTTACCAGTTTCAGTGAGGGAAAATCCGTATGAAGCAGTCAAAATATCTTACTCAGTGTTTTGGTTGCAGACGTGTGTTATTAGCTTTAGTAGATTTGGCTAGGCGAAATATTTCACAGGATCAAAAAGGCACTGATTTCCAGTGCACCTAATTTAAATTTTTTCTACTCTGTGCTAATTTGAAAACAACATTATTTAAGGATTCAATCCAATACATCAGAAAAGAAATGAAGTGATAAAAAAAAAAAGAAGAAATACCTTAAGCTTGTACTTTTTGTGCTTTTAAATAACATAACCCTGGAATGTACTCTTCTTGAAGTTAGGGAATATATTTGAATGGTTGTTTCATCAATATTAATTGTCCCTTAAAATTGACGATATTTTGTCTTTAATGTTGGTTAGGGTAAAAAGAACTTTTTTATTTCTCATAAATAGGATGGTGACAACTGCAGTAAAATGTTCAAAGATTGAAAAAGAAAACTGGGTAAAAAAAAAGACTTGCTTAAAAGTTAAAATGAATAAAACTTTAAAAACGTCTCCAAAAATGAAAAGTATAGGTACCACATGGTTTCGGGTGATACAAAAGGGCCTCCCATCCTCAGCCGGCCCCACAGTGGTACTGAACATGGCAGACAGCTTAAGTGTGAAGGTCCCGCGTTCGGGGCCTATCTTGTGGCTATCGATCTAATATCTGGAGTTTTGGTAGGTTTTCCCAGATATAACGTCAATACACTTTGGAAACCCTTAAAAAGTCTGCGATCAAGTCACCCCTCACCTTAGCAGATGACATTAGCGTAGCCTTTACTTACTAAGAAACTCAAACTCAAACCTATTCTCAGCTGCTTTCACCATAACCTTATTTAATCCTTTACCAGAAGCGTAATAAAATGAATATGAACAATAAATAAATTACTAAATAGTGAATGTTGACTTTTTCTTTAATGGTAATGCATTCATATAACTAACTTTTTATTTTGCAGCAAAAACTGAGGCTTTAGAAATGCGCGACTTCTCGTAAACGTGAGGGTAGATACTTGATCACAGCAGCCTGAGACTTCTTGTTTCCAATTAAGGGTTAAACCAGCGATATATCGCAAATTTTGTTTCTTGTTGTCCATGTTTACCATCAAAATAGTACTGCAAACATCAAACGATTTCGTTAAAATTTGTATAGAACAAAATCTCATGATTCATCTATATCAAGATCTCATGATTCAATTTTCGTGTTTTCCAAAAAACAATTTGTTTTTCTTGAAAACAAAAAACAAATTCAGAAAATTGGTTCTGTCAGAAGAGAAAATGAACGAGCTTTTGGAACAAAGAATAATTTGTTACGTAAAGCATTAGTGAAAGAAAAATGTGATCCAGTCAACGGTTTTTCATACTGTTAGCAGTATTTTGTAGGTATTCGTTTTACGAATAGTTCCGCCCGAGTTGTGTAGTGGTCAGAGAGCCATTCTGCCACACCACAGGTCATGGGTTCAATTCACGACAGGCACTTGAGTGTCCGAAAGTGTGAAATTTCGTCCGCATCTCCATAGGATGCCACGCTCGTCTACCTGTTGGGTGCCTTCATAATAAAGAGACCAGTATTTCCGCCCCTGGTAGTGGGCAATGCCTATAAACGGAATGTGCCAACCATTAGAAGAAGAAGAAAGGTAAATAAAAACACTTTTAAAAAAAAATGCGCACGATTTAAAAATCTGTGTTAATGAACAGAAATGTCCTAGAAAAGGGAGGAAAATTAAAAGTTAACTTTTCCCTAAACACCAGGTTAAATTGAACGCTAGTGCAAAAACTGAAGTTCAAATCTCGAAACTAAATTCTTGAAAATGGCTGAAATATCTTGGATTTACAGAACTATATCGGAAGATCAAAAATAAAACATTAGCATATAACTTAAAATTAAGTTAGTGCAATATTTTAAAGATATATACGTGATTTGCTTTTAAAGAATTGAACAAATATTTAAATAAATTCTTACTTAAAGAAACTATTTCCACAAATTTCAGTACATTTGCGAACAGTTATTAGCTGTCACACCAATAAAAAAATAAATTACAAATTAAGGCGAAAATAAAAACTGGTTCTTTTTTGTTTCAAGATAACATTAAGATCCTACACTCCGTGAAATATATTAATTTCTTATTGCTATCATTCTCACCAGCTTCTGCCACATGAATTCGAACTCTCAAAACATCGCTGAACGTTTGAAATTGCTTTACGTTCGTTCATTCATTCGTTATGCTGCGCATTGAAACGAGAAAGCTCCGTGAACGTTTAAAAAAAAAAAAAAAAGTTTTCGAAACTAATTTGCAGTAAAAAGCTTATGTCTTGTCAAAGAGTGCAATCTAGTAACTGCTCTCTTAAGTGCATTTCAAGTAATGTAAATCATTTCATTTTTAAGGAAAACGGGACGGAGGTGGGTTTCGAAAGGAATTATGGAACCTGAAAATTAAGGATGTCTTTGTAAATGCTTGACTTCATCATCTAAGCGAACTTTCCTGTTTTTCTCCAAAAGCATTTTCTCCAAAATTCGTAACTTGGGGCAGATGGGATGCCTAAAATTTTTTTTTTTGTTGTTGTTTGTTTGTTTTGTCACTCATTCTACCCGATCTCAAAGAAAAACACATATTTCCACAAAATTCTTGCTGTAGAATGCAACTCTCACGAATACCTGAAAATCTATTTCTAGAATATTTCGAAGAGATTCCTCTAAGGTGGTCAGACGTGAAAAAGGGGGGAGGTTGGCTATAAGAATAAAAAAAATTATCTATAAAATTCACGCTTGAAGATTGAACAAGTTAGTCCTATTCTTGGGTACAGCTTGTTTCTAATTCAATACTTTTTGAATTTGTTGAATTTTATGTAAAAAGGACATCACTCTCCAGTACACTTTAGCGGATATTCCGGATCAACGAGTGAAATACGGCAGAATCTCCCTATGGCGAACTCGCTCTATTCCAGTTGAAAACTTCTTCTGAGAAGAGAATTCGTTGTACGGAAATCAGAGTTATTTACACCTAGTTAAGTAAATATTGCAAGCTTCTTAGTAAAATTTATGAGTCCAAAAGTATTTGATAACGATTTTCATTTAAAAATAAATTTACATATCATATAAATTGGGGGGAAAGAACTTGACACTATTTTTCAATTTTTGTGCAAGTGAAAATCTCAAAAATATTCATCCATTTAGAAAATATAATACTGTACTAGTACTTACTTACTTTTATTTAACTTTTAAAATATCGTTATTTTATATTTCTTTGCATTCCCGGATGTTACATTTTCATAAAACAGAGGGTCCCACTATGGCCGATAGGTTAAGACGCAGAACATCATGAAAGTCTCGCACTTGGGCCTACCACGCGACTGTCAATCTAGTGTGGAGTTTGCGTGGGTTTCTCCAAATGTAACGTGAATAAGTGTTAGAACCCCTCAAAATGTCTACCGGCCAAAGCATTCCCCGCCCCTGTCGGCAGATGCCCATCTCCTTGGTTTGGAATGACACAAAACACACCGTAAAATGCTTCTCATTTTAAAATTGGGCTGAAATAGAGTGGGATTAACATTTTCTTCCATTTGTAAACGTTTTTTATTGATTTCACAAGATTGCAGCATGTCTGCACGCTTAAACCTAAAGAGCGAAAAAAACGATACATCGCGGAGCGATCCTTTTCTATGGAAACCGACCGGCTTTTCCGCGAAAGTGCTCTTTAAGTAGTCTTTTTTCTGAGAACTTCTTTCTTCCCTTAATGTTTTTTCCGAGAAATTCCGTCCTCGCTTATTGTTATATTCCGCTCCGCTCTTGTGATCGAAAAACGCTCCTAAAGGAGAAGCTCACGTTTGAAAACTGGCTCACTTTTCGCTCCGATTGATCGAATTTCGCTCGTTTGGTTTAAGCGTGTGCATGTCCAGGCTTTTAGACTGTGACGCGTCTTCTCGTCATTTGGTGAGTTTGTTTACCACTCACAGTCCTGTATTCCAAAAGCAGCACAACACTTGTGCAGTATTATTTTACAGCAAATATGTGCTTTAAATTGCAGATATTTCTTACAGTGTACGATAGCAGATGATGTTTAATATTTTATAGAAGTCCCCATTTGTACGGGACTTTGCTTGTTACTTGCTTTACGAGGAACACAGAAAACTGAGTGCAAGAAACGAAATTGGTACTCGCCTAGCAAAAATAATTAAACGAAACGATGCGGTGTTTCTAAAATGCAATGGTTGGTAGTTCATGGATATGTAAACTATGAAATGCTTGGTGAAGTAAAAACGGGGAAAAAATGAAATATAAGATAATCAGAATACAGGTTTTTATTGAAACGAAAAAGCTTTAAATCGGTACACAATTTCTACTAAGAGACAAACTGCATGATTTAAAATTTTACGAAGAAGGTCATTTAGAAACGTATAAAAATTTCGTGGAATATACATAAATTGCTGCTTTCCAGTTGATTTATTTCAAGAGACCAAACAGTTCTACGAAAAAGTTCATACTTCGGAGAAGTTTAACATCTGAAAGAGACAAAAAAAAAAAAAAAAAAATGTAACTCGCAACAAGTAATAAAGATCCATAATAAAGTCAAAAAACACATAGGATGGGATCGAGTCACAGTTGTCATTCCTGAGTCTCTGTCACTTCACAAATGAAGCATTGTTTAGGGTTAGAGAACCCAATGTCATTACAGCAACGCCCCAGTTCTCAATTCTCCTATTCTCGAAATGCGGTTTATAAAGAGTACCTTTCAGTAAAAAGATACATGAATCAAATTTAGAAGTTCTTTAAGTATAATGACTGATGAGGAAGGCTCTCTGTTCACTTTCATCCACTACGTACGTAAAGGTGAAATGCTCTATGACATACAGGGTGTTTCAGAAATATCTAGCTCATCTGCCGGTAATAACAAGAGACGCTAAAGCTAATCAAAATGAAAGTGCAGTGCAAGATCCAGACAGCGTTTCTGTACATCTGATCATAATCACTTTTCAAAAAGTACCTATGAATAAGATATTTATTTTGTTTGGGTCGGTTTTAAATACTTTGTGCTATGCCTGTGTTGATTTAGAATATTCTGCGGTATTTTGGCTTCATTTATAATGAAGGTACTTATTGGCTCTCTTTTCGACGTTCCTTTATAATGGCAGGTTTAACTTTTCGCCGATTTCAAAATCCTTGTTCGATGGAATTTTAATTTTTCATGAGAGATATAGTTAAATGATCTTTCGATAACTCAACCATCTTCTGACCAACATAGCTAAACGTCTCCCACCCACCACCGTGCTGTAATTATGCATAGTTTATAAGAAGTAAAAGAAAACTTTTGCTCTTCTACTTTTGTTCGTTAAAGTGATATACATGGATTATTGTAGTACATGTCAACGTTCTACTACAAAATTACATCACTTTAAAGATTTATAACCATCCCCCCAAAAAATGATCTTCTTCATAGTAATTAGCAACGAAATATAATTGGGGCCATTCTCGGAATATTTTTACAAATCATTCCACTACTGTTCAATGATAGTGAGGTTTTCCGGAATCTATTCACAAGCTTTGGTTACAAAGAGTACAACAAACTGAGGTTTGTAAACTAACAATCTGTTTTAATTTACATGTAATATAAATATACTCTCTGGATATGATAACTGGCATTTAGTGAATACTTTCAATAAGCATAATTACTTAAATATTATATAACATTTAGGCTTTATTTTCGCCTGGAAAATGATATGTACGATTTTTTCCCTAACGGCGAACACTGCCGTTTATAGGCATGGCGCACTACCAGTCAGTAAGTACTGGGCAATTTGTTACGGGGACATATTACGTGGACCTGAGTATCCTCCTATAAACGGACGGACGAATCCTATACTCTCATACCCATAACCACGCCGGATACCAAAATGGGAGCTCTGGTTCGATTGAATAGTTTTCTAGCCACTGCAACCCGAGGAGCTCGGGTGCAGTGAAATAAATAGCCTCATAACGAACTCCGAATGACCGAAAATACGTTGTTCTGAAACGTTCGATAAAGTGATATTCTTTTATAACTTAATTCCACAGAAAAGTTTGTGATTAAAATGTTGCTTTCATCAAGCAAAAATGGCGTTAAAAGTGAAGTTCATTTTAACAGTAATGGTATATTTGTATAAACATCGATAGTAGCACAACTAGTCAAAAATGTTCAGAAAAGGTTTTTGAACGTTTTTGACCTATTGCGCTACTAGGAAAAAAAACAACAATTTCCCATAAGTTTTGTACTGAACCTGTTTGCTTCCCTTAGAAAGCTGCTAGGTCCAGATATCTTTTTTTTATGCACGCATCCAAACATTCATACTTACACGCCAAAATTTCCTTTCTTATTTCGAATACTTTCTCCAAAACGATATTTGCATAACGTACAAATTCATAGAGTTCAAACAGATGTTCTTCTTCCAGCCCAAAATTTTCATAAAATATTTCGCTTTTTGTAAACAGCAAGTCTTGAAGTCTTTGACCTGGCCGGAAAATTATTTTCTTCACTCGTTTCCTCAGATCAGTTTTGTAGTTAGGAACATTCAAGTAAGAAGAAAGAAACTTCCTTGGTGAGGACTTGCAAAGTTCTTTGAAAAGAGTTTCAGTTTCTTCCAGACATGCCACGGCATTTTCGATATATCTGCATAAAGAAAAGGAACAGTTGAAATATGCTGAATCTAAAAACATCAATTCTACATTAAGACTTCTCGAATGTTTGCCCGATGAAAGACGTTTCACCAAGCTAATTCCCGATTTAGAAACTTTCTTTTAGCGAAGAACTCGCCAAACTTGTGGACAGCTGTAAAGACTTTTGGTCGGAGCGTGGACAGGTTTCTGAATCGCACGTCGTGCACCTTATTTATGTTCAGTATTTGTTGGATCAAAATTGCATGACATTTTTTCAATACGTTTTTAAAAATGCCAATCGTACTATAGAATAATTTACTGATTTATCTGAGAAGGAAAAAAAAATATATTTTGGAAATTTAAAATGAGTTTACTCAAAATTTTTAATTATGTCATAACAAGTTTATTTTCTGAGAGAATTTTCTATTGAGAGCTGTTGAAAGGCGATTTATTTTTTAAAGACTCGAATGCTAAGACATTTATTTATGAAATGTTCAACACAATGCATTTTCTATTATTTTTTATTTCTGTGTTTCATTTACAAAATTCTTAATTAATTTTATTGACCTTTTTCTGTTACGAGGGAACAGGTAGGTCATTTCTGGGAAGCCGATCATATTTCTGCCTGGTACAACGTCTAAATCATGTAACTAACTTCGAAAATAAACGATCCATTTGAATATACTCACATATTTATTACGGCAATGTCTTCTTGAAATTTTTCAACTCGTTCATCTTTTTCTTCCTCTTTTTCTATACAACCACAGCAACTAGACGAGAAGAGAAAAAAAAAAAAACAACCATTATCCTAAAAACATTGCCAAAAAAGCACGAAATGCTTTTAAGTCGCACATTCCGTTACAGAACACGGTGTGCCGAAAATGTAATGTGGCTTCTAGCAACTGCATCTGAAGTTAGAACTTCATTTGAATGTCGCAGTTACAAGGATTTGTGATCATCTTCGTTGCTCCTCCATAAAACGTTTTCATCTACTCTACAATTGTTGAAAAGAGGCTGGAAGTCCTTTGTGTGTACCTCCTTGTGTGGCTGTTGTCAATCCACAACTCACTACACGTGTAGTTATTAGCATTCAAACGAATCTGTGTGCGTGAACATAAAACCTAATCGATGGTTTTGTACCTGACAATTTTTTGCTGCAAAAGAATTTCAAATGTGTTGTGGGGAAGACAGGGTAAGATGGCGCATTGGACAATACGACGAATTCAGAATTTCTCTCAGGTTTTCACAAATAGCAGCGCGTAATGTTTAGAATAATAAAGACGTTTTGGTGAACTAATACCAGCACTAGGATAGCCACTTGTACTTGCCGTTTAGAGGACGTTATAAACAAAAGTGCATTTTCCAGGGGTGTTTGTCTAATATTTGATCATTTTAACGTAAGGAATAAAGATTATACGATAAGTCTTTTCACGTTCTCAGTAAAACAGTTCGAAATTCTCCGCTTATTGCATACAAATTTATCGTAGATCCTTGTTTAAAGATATATTTTTAGTTACTCATAAACGTTGGTTTTGTAAAAATGGCGTGAAGGGGAAAGATGACGAAATTTAAACGGTTAAAGAAAACGAATAATTTTCAGCTCGTCATCTTACCCCAAACACTTTTTTAAACATATTTTCTCCAGCTTTCATTTCTTATCCGTTCTTATGAGCACATAATCTATCACAAAAACAATTAAAGGCAGGTAGTTGAAATTTCGAGAGAAGTGTGTGAGAAAGCGACTCTTTTATTTCATGTGCTTCAGGAGTAGAGCAATTTTCTTTCTTCCGTATTACAGACCAGTGAAACATGATTAAGTTTTATTTTCTCAGTTTTAGTAGTAACTATTCCTGGGCAATTTTCAAGTTCATCATTAGGCTACTTCGTGTAATTAGTAGAAAATAAATTGGTATGTTGGTTGATTGTATTCTCGTGGCATGCAATAATGATAAAAAAATAACCTTTTGAATATTAATAGCGGGCAGTAAATACTCAATATTCTGAAATACGCCAAGAATTTCCCAATGTAGAATGTCATCGCAATTATCATACTTATTAGTTCAATAAAGATTATGAAGATCAGCAACAGATAAGTGAACACGCCCAAATTCTTTCTTGTATCGGCTTCTGAAGTTATAATTATGTAGCATACTAATTTCAAATACCTAGCCTTATACCGGTTTCTAAAGGTGTAATGTAGATAGACATAATTTTAATGGTAAAAAAGATATTAACGGGAATGAATTGGAATTTGTCAAACCAATGTTCGTGTTTGTGGCATCAGAAAAGCAGTTGCCATCACTTGATCCTCATGACCGATAAACACTCTAGTTCCTTATATACTATGCTAAAACCACATTCAAGAGAAAAGAAAATAGAAAGAAGTACCTGAGGCATCTTTTAATGAACTTTTCAGTTGCGAGGAAGGCTTTAAAGGCCATTTTGAATCAATGGACTCGAAATTCTTTAAAAAATCAGCAAAATATTCAGTTCAGTTCAAAGGAAAGAGCAGGAAAGGTTTAAATGCAGACTTTACTATTTCAGAAAACTTTGGGAATGGATTATTGAAAACTACTACAATTAGACTGATTATATTCTTTCCTACAATTGTTGTATCAACAGTAAATGTGCAAAGTATTTTGTTAATCTGCATATCATTGTTTAGTTTTTTTTTTTTTCTTTCATTGTTGTCGAAACTATAACACTGTGCCGAGTAGCAGCCTCATCCAAGATGGCTGCCTACGAAATCATTATATATGGAGAGAACAGGGTATAAAAGGCTGAAATTGGGTTCTTATCAGATATCGAATACAATTTTTGATTAATTATTGTACTGATAGCAGCGATACAGTGGTATGCAAAATTTGAGCTCAGTTGGATTGTGGGAAGTTCATGAAATATTTACGGCAGTATTTGGTACACACATACACTGCGATTAAATTAAAAACGTTTAAAGGTGATAAAAAGAGGAATAGATGTGTTTCCTTGAGGTTTGTCTCCTTGGCAAGATTTCTGGGACTTGCATGGGTGGTCTTTGGTCTTATTTAATCCACAACTCACAATTAGCTCAATGTACTACGCCGTGGCGGATTAATGTAATTTTATGGGCGGGGGCGGGTAGTTGGAAGATTCATATATGCATCTACTTTAGGGAAGTAAAACAGGATCTTGTACATTAAATTTCTTTTTTTCTCGGAGGGGGCGGTTGAACCTCCTCCCTCCCCTTTAATCCCAGTTTGGTCTGATGGTTTGTAAATGCATACCTACTGATTAGTAGCCTTAAGGTTTTTATTTATTGCTTCTTGGTTTTCCAATTTTCCGTTGCACACACCCACAAAATCATTAAAATCGATTGTTACGTAAAGAGTGTTTTTAGTGGCAAACCAAACAACATTAAAGACGAAGAAACTTCATGTCGCCTGGAAAAAGTGAAATCGAAAACAGTTGATCACATGCCTTAGGTACATCTTGAGGAATGACTACTGATAGAGAGTGACTACCCATAGTCCGGTTTAAATGGGAACATTTATCCGATCGGCATATTCACATTTTGCATGATCTTGCAGTACTAATCCGATAGCATGCTGACGTCCTATCTTCCTTGGTATCGTCTCTCTATATCACAGACACCCTGATGAAACCTTTCTCCCTTCTCCTCATTACATACTCCTGAGTTTTTGCTAAAATAGTCAATAGGGGAGTTTCGAAAATGAACATTTAAGCTGATCTTGCATCCTTAAGCTTCATACGCAGCCAACATGCGATGTACAATGGTTTTGTAGAGAAGGTTTTTAGTATTCCCTAAAAGCCGGTGCACTACATCCGTGAAAGAGTGCCGTGCTTTCTTTCCTTTTTTTTCTACAGTTTTCAAAAAGAGGGTTTAGGATGATGATTTTAGTATGTCGGGGACAGCCGCTCTCAACTTTGCTACTGACAGTTCTGGGATCTTGGAGCGCAGATGTCTGAAGCATTCCCCATCTTGTTCGTAAGCCCTACTTTTATACGAAGAGGTGGTAATAAAACCTTTTCTGTCGGAGCCAAGTTTGTATTTATGAAATTTTTTTCGGCTGGGGTTAAGACACTTAAAGTGGCCAGTTACTTTTGGTTGAATGGAAGTCTCTTGCTCAACTGCCAAACAAACACAGGAAGCAAGGATATTTGGTGTAACCTGCTTACTGTCTCAATAAAATGGTTAGTATCTTGAAATCTCCACAAACCATCCAAAAAGATTCTTGGTAATTGTTTTTCTCAAGAATCATAGACCAATCATTATACTTTTCATCGAAATGCAGCGATTGTCCCAAACGAAGTGGCAACAGTGTTCAATTTTGTAGCAAGTCTGCTTTGGGGCTTGTATTTTAGAAGAGTCCATGAATAGGCGCTACTCAAATGGATCATTTTCTATGTTAAAGTCCTACGTGCAACTGTATGGCCACCACTCGTGAGGAGCCCTTTGTCTTGATCCCCACAAGTTTCAATTTGAAATGACTAAAATAAATTTTCTTCACAAAATTACTTATGATGTTCCGTTGACTTTTAACGGTGTATGTAACAACGGGAAGCAGCGCATGCGCGCAGTCTTACACGTGCACGGCAAACAAAATCCTGAACTTATGTAGCATGCTTTAACGTGAAACAGAAACATATCTGACTGCAGGCTTATTTATACTCATTCTTAATTATTGGATATAGTCTTTTATCTCACGAGCAGGACACCCAATTTCAGTTTGAAAATAGAAATTTTACGCTCAGTTAAACTAAAGAGATGAGTTTTGCAAGAAAACCTGACGTGATGGAATTTTTAATATATTTTTACCGGTTTTAGTGAGTGAAAACCCACAGGAAACAATCAAAATATCTTACGCTGTTTGTTTTTTGGTTGCAGACCTGTGTTATTAGCTTGAGTAGATTTGGCTAGGCGAAATATTTGACATACGAATGAAAAAGCTCTGCTTTCCAGTACAGCTAATTTAATTTTTTCGCACTCTGTACTCATTTGAAAAATACATTATTTAGCGAGTAAATCTAATATTACAGAAAAGAAATGAAGTGATAAAAAAAAACAATCAAAAGAAGGAATACCTTAGGCTAGTACTTTTTGTGTTTTTAAATAACACAAGCCTGGGATGTACTCTTCTTAAGGTTAGGGAATATATCTGAATGGTTGCTTCATCAATATTAAATGTCCCTTAAAATTGGCGATATTTTGTCTTCTATGTTAGTTAGGATAAAGAATTTTTTTTTTAATTTCTCATAAATAGGATGGTGACAACTGCAGTAAAATGTTCAAAGATTTAATAAGAAAACTGGGTAAAAAAAGACTTGTTCAAAGTTAAAATGAATAAAACTTTAAAACGACTACATAAATAAAAAGTGTACCACATTGTTTCGGGTGATACAAAAGGCCCTCCCATCCTCAGCTGATCCCAAAATGGCACTGAACATGGCAGACAGCTTAAGTGTGAAGGTCCCAGGTTCGGGCTTATCGCTGGGCTTGTCTATCTAACTGCATGCAGATTTGGTACGTTTTTTCAAGATATAACGTGAATACGCGTTTGAAACCCTTATAAAGTCCCCCGACCAAGTCACCCCCCATCTTAGCAGAGATGCTACGCGTGTAGTCTTTCCATTACACAAAATTCAAGTTCAAACCTATCCTCAGCTGCTTTCACCATAACTTTATTTAATCTTTAATCGGGAACGTGAAAAAATGAACGAATCTCTAAATAAATCAGTAGGTAATCAGCGTCAAAATTTTTTTCTTTCATGTCATTAACATAGCCAACTTAATTTTACAGCAAATATTTAGGCTTTGGGAGTGTCAGACTTGAATAATGTAGAGGGCAGACACGTAGCCAGGGACATTTTATTTCACGTTAAGGGTTAAACCAGTGATGTATCGAAAATTTGATTGCTTGCTGTCAATATTCAGCATGAAAATAATAATGTAAACATCAAACAATTTTTTTTAAAATTTGTATAGAGCAAAATCTCATTTGCGTGTTTGCCAAATAAAATTTTCTTTTTCTTAAAAAAATCTCCAAAATCAATTTCTTGCTTTAATTTCTACCTAGAGAAAAAACTTTTAGAATGAAGAATAATTTATTATGCAAAGCATTACTGAAAGAAAAATGTGGCCCACTCAACGGTTTTTGTTAATGTTAGCTGTATTTTGCATGTACACGTTTTACAAAAACTGCCCCCCGAGTTGTCTAGTGGTCAGAGAGCCATTCTGCCACACTACAGGTCGGGGTTCGATTTACGGCACGGGCTTGAGTTTCCGAAAGTGGGAAATTTCGTCCGACACTTCATAGTAGGCAACGCTGGTCCCCCTGTTGGGTGCTTCCTACATTGTGAAAGTTTTACGGATTGGACCCCTGTTACTTTCAGGACGACAGTGCCAGTTGTCATGTTTCGAGGTTAACCAAGGCTTGGTATGGTGCCAATGGAGTTCATCGAATGGACTGGCCTGCCCAGAGCCCAGACCTGAACCCTATCGAGAACCTCTGGGACGTGTCGGATCGCCGAATGAAGGGGTGCACTACCCGTCCAAAATCCTTGAAAGAACTTCTATGTCTACTCCAAGCCGAGTGGAAGACAATACCACTAGCTGTAATATAAAGACTTGTGGAAAGTATGCCCAGGAGGGTTCACGCTGTAATTGCCTCTCGTGGAGGCTCTACCAACTATTGATTTTGAATAAAGTTAGTTTTTCTTTTCTATCACAGGTGTCCAAATACTTATTGGTAGACAGTGTATATATATATATATATATACTAGCTTCGTGCCCGTTCTTCGCACGGTAGGAAACGAAAATTTTCCTTACATGTGTAATACGAAATTATTCGTGATGTGGAATTAAAAAAAAAAAAAGCAAAATTATTTGACTCTTAATGTAAAGTTTGTGTCATGAGTACTAACCTGATCATTGCAGTATAATGACTCAAAAAACTACGTCAGTGTCATTCACTATCAAAAAAGTGGAAAGCTTAATGGTTTGCAGAGAACTCCTGGCTTTCAAAATGTCTTATTTCTGCATAATACTGTTTTTTAGGCTCAAGTTGTAGCATTAAATACCCAAGATACTACATGAAATGGAGCACCATTTATTTCTTTCCGAACATTTACTATATAAGGAAAGTATTGTAATCATGAAAAAATTCGACTTCGAGATTTTGGTTTATTTACACGTTTTGAGGTCTTCTGAATTCATTTATGCTAGTTTCAAGAGATGTTTTTAAAATAGCTGCGCACCCGCTCTTCATACGGGAAGAAGGAAATATTTTACTACTAAAATCATATCTGCATGTGATAAAACAGAATTTCATTTTTAAAAAAGTTTAAGTAATCTCCTCTGTTGAAATGACTGCGGGATATATTAACGCAAATTAGAATTACTTTTCGTTTAGTTGGTTGTAAGACAACCGTTGAAAACGGATAAACACTTTTAATTTCATGAAATATTTATTAACGTGGTACATTGCGATTTATTCATACTATCTTTACAAATCTAATAATACTACCTATTACGTACATTAATACTATCTATACTCGCTTCTCCCTCTTCAAGGCTCCCTTAAAAGAAACAGCTTAGATTATTTGGCCTCAATGGGATCTTTTGATTCTGTGGCGATTCTTTGCAATTTACGCATTAGCATAAATAATAATCATTTCACATAATGGTTACCATTAAGGAAACTCTCCATATATATTTAATTTATACATAGTTTTATAAGATTGGCGTATTTAGCGCCGCAAACCATTTCATCTTATTGTGGGGAGAAAATATCCAAGGGAGGCCATTTTAAATATCCATGTATCTAATATAGCGATTTCTTTTATATCCTTCTTAGTCCTGTCTCCTGAAAAACATCAAACTGTGTAATCTCGAGGAGCTACTTATTCCCATTTTAATTGTGACAGGGCGTTAGAGTTGCAGAGTTTACAAATTTCACGCATTTTTTTTAATTTATGACGTCACTGTTTGACGTCACCGTAAAGGATACCCCGGTATATTGAGGGAGTTAATTTCGATATTTCGCATAATTGTTTTCAAACGGTATCATTAAAACTTTGCGTTCACGCTTAAACCCAAAGAGCGAAAAAAACGATACATCCCGGAGCGATCCGTTTCCATGGAAACCGACAGGTTTTTCTGCGAAAGTGCTCATTAAGTAGTCTTTTTTCTGAGAACTTCTTTCTCTCCTTCCTGTTTTTTCGGAGAACTTCCGTACTCGCTTATTGTTATATTCCGCTCCGCTCTTGTGATCGAAAACGATCCTAAAGGAGAAGCTCACTTTTGAAAACTGGCTCACTTTTCGCTCCGACTGATCGAATTTCGCTCGTTTGGCTTAAGCGTGGGACCTTTATGGAGGAACGTAATTCAACGTTAAAATAAAACTATACTCGCAACCTGCATGCGTATGTTAGGCAACGCCTGCGCTAAATTAAATGCCAAAAATAAAAATAGTAAATAGAAAAATTTTAATATATCGCGCTTTGAAACGAACTTTGTAACTTTTAAAATGAACATTTTCAGCGCCGTGAAAACATTTCAATTTTTAAATAAGCACCGGATTAAAATACCACTTCTAATAATAATAATCGTGAATTTATTAGTTTATTTCTACAGTAAATTTTAATCAAAATATCGTCTCCCTGTGTTGAAAATAGAGCTGGAATAAATGAGTTAAAATTATGGCGTAAATTTTACGTATCTTAAAGCATTTGACGTCATAGATCCTCACTTGCGAATTGAAATTCTGATATCCCATTTAAAAACTCGATTGGTTGAAAAAACCCTTTTTTCTAATCCTTTCTGTGGCAACAACCGAACATAAATTCTCGTGCCATGATCGCAATGTAATGAATGGCGTAAGATCGCGTTGATGCTATTAAATTCTAAACATTAGGCTGCATTAAAATTCGTAAAAAATCATCTAATTAACATAATTTTTTCGTTTTTATTTTAAAAGAGGGAGAAAAGAATGTTTCACGATTTGTCAAAATATCTTAAAGTTATGACGGATAGAATTCAAGATGCGACAGTTTTAAAATTATTTTACGAAACAAAATCGCGAAGCAGATGTTTAGTAAAAAAATTCCTAAAAATCGGTAAATCATGTTACGTATTCAGAACAAACTGTTTTTAAAAGAAAATTTTCTCCTCTATCCGATGATACAAATGCCGTTTTGCTGCGAGCGTCATTTCCGCCGTCATTACGAATTAGGTGAGAAAAAATGCCAAAAATCGCATAAAACATAAAATAAAAAAAATCTAGGTCGAATTTTGAAAAAATCGCTTCGAGGTGCACAACTACATATTTACATCTTCCCGAGTACCAAATTTGGTGTTTCTAGGTGTAGCCGTTTGTCCGTAACGCTGCCGGCAGACACACACACACACAGACAGACACCTTCTTTTATAATAAGTAGAGAAGAGATATATATATTCAGGGTGTCCAGCCTTAATGTGACCCAATAGCTAATTCCCGAACCATTCGGTTTAGATATGCACTTCCAATTTGAAAAATGTTTTAAAAAAGGTAAAGAATGTTTTTACTTGCTTTTCGAACCAAAAAACCCATTTAGAAAAAAATTACAAAAATTAAATTTTTATACGGTCCCCAGGTCCTATCACTTATATTTAGGAAAAGATGCAGTACACAAAAACAAAGTAAACACAAAAAGTTTCATTTTATTACGATAAAAACTGACCAAGTTATGGAACTTTGAAAATCATACATTTCATCCATTTTCTCGGCCAATTTCAAGAAGCTAGTAAGGGACCGTCTCCAAAGTGAAATTAATTGGAACTCTGCCAGGAAACATTCGCTCTTGCACGTCACTCTTATGTAAATCGTTTTTAAATTTAAAAGTACACACATTACGTTAATATTACAATAACTGAGTACTTAAGAAACAAAATTTATTCTGTGTACGTGTAAAACATAGATAAAATAAAATATTTTGGACGAAGAAAACTTTTCAAAAGCAGTTCCAAAAACTTAGACTTATTTGCCTGCGGCTTCAGACTGATTTGCTGCGGTACTGATCATGGCAAACGTTAAAAATCTGTTGTGTAGTCGCTTGCAATTGCATACAGTCGTATTCTAATATTACGAATTCTAGTACAGGAGAACGAGATGTATACAAATGAAGAATACTGCGAAATGGTACTGTTGTATGGGCAGTGTAATCGAAATAAGAGAGAGGCGGCAAGACTTTATGCCATTAAATTTCCCAGTCGAAGACATCCATCTTATTGTACAATTGCCCGTGCTGTTCAACGCTTGTATAGAACTGAGAGTTGTCATAGACGCATTCCCTTGTCTCGTGCCACACCTTCAAGCTTGCGGATACCCGCTGAGGATGTTCTAGGATATGCCCTGGCTCATCCTGAAGGTAGTGTCCAGGATATTAGCAAAGCTTGTTCCTACTCAAAATCGACGGTGTGGAACATATTACATACGTACGGTGCATTTCCTTATCGTCCAGTCCTGGCGCAGGAGCTAATGCCTGGAGACCAGTTGTATATATCTTGTTCTCCCATACTAGAATTCGTAATATTAAAATACGGCTGTATGCAATTGCAAGCGACTACATAACAGATTTTTAACGTTCACTATGATCAGTATCGCAGCAAATCAGTCTGAAGCCGCAGGCAAATAAGTCTATTTTTTTGGAACTGCTTTTGAAAAGTTTTCTTCGTCCAAAATATTTTATTTTACCTATGTTTTACACGTACACAGAATAAATTTTGTTTCTTAAGTACTCAATTATTGTAATATTAACGTAATGTATGTACTTTTAAATTTAAAAACGATTTACATAAGAGTGACGTGCAAGAGCAAAGTTTTCTGGCAGAGTTCCAATTAATTTCACTTTGGAGACGGTCCCTTACTAGCTTCTTGAAATTGGCCGAGAAAATGGATGAAATGTATGATTTTCCAAGTTCCATAACTTGGTCAGTTTTTATCGTAATAAAATGAAACTTTTTGTTTTTACTTTGTTTTTGTGTACTGCATCTTTTCCTAAATATAAGTGATAGGACCTGGGGACCGTATAAAAATTTAATTTTTGTAATTTCTTTCTAACTGGGTTTTTTGGTTCGAAAAGCGCGTAAAAACATTCTTTACGCTTTTTAAAACATTTTTTAAATTGGAAGTGCATATCTAAACCGAACGGTTCGGAAATTAGCTATTGGGTCACATTAACGCTGGACACCCTGTATATATATATATATATATATATATATATATGTATATATATATATATATCAACGGTTACATTACTTTAAATTACACAAGTAATGTTAAATACGCATGTTTAAGTACCAACGTAAATAGAGTTCTGTTCTGTCGAAACTACTTTGTTGTCATAGCAATCGAATAATCTCAGGATATACACGAATCGAATTCACTGATACCGATTTAAATTATTAGGGAGGGGGGTGGAAAATGGTTTATTTTTTCGTAGGTCTGTACTTCGCCGAGCCAAAACTATACGAGTTCATAGTTTGAAATTTGGCATCTATGTGAGATTTTTTTTTACATGGGTGTTAGATTGAGCAGCATTTTCAAAAATTCGTAACCCATGGGCCTTTAGACGAAACGTTCTTATTACATATTCAGCGTGATCTCCGAAAAAAGTGATATCCATAAAATGCTTGCTTTAAAATACTGCACTCACAAATACTAAAGATCACTTTCCGCACATTTTGAATATCATCCTACAAGGTGGGTGACGGCCCCATCATGGCCGAGGGGCAGGGGCGTAGCGAGAAATTTTCATGGGGGGTTACGACTACTACAACTCATATATGTATACGTGTTATGATAATTAGTGAAGATATGAATTTTGTATGGCAAAATTTCTCATGGGGGGTTATGACCCCCCTAACCCCCTCCTTGGCTACGCCCCTGCCGAGGGGACTAAGACACTGAACATGGTAGATGGCCGAAGTCTCAGCTTCGAGCCTACGAGAGCCTGTCTATCTAACGATCGGGAGTTTGGGGCGGTTTTCTTCAGATGTAACGTGAATAACCCTTGTAGGCAGATGCCCCTCGTGCAGGCTTGCCATAACACAAAACAAAACAATCCAAAAACAAAATGGATACTTATGTAAAAAGGTGGACGGGCGACCGTCTTTCTTGGAAGTTATATAGGCAATTCTTACTTCGAAACGTAACAAATATGTATTCCGTGTACAAGCACAACTTGTTTGTAATTGAAAAGTTGTCAGAAAATTTATTTATTTGAATTTTATGTAGAAAGAAAGAGATTAATTTCTGGTCCTCCAGTACTAAAGCAGAACAGTTTTTAAAAGAATTGTTTATAAAGTTACAATGCAGTACATTTTTTCCCGCGCAATTTGGCAATGCTCTGTCGACAAACTTGTGGAGATTTTCAGATTTTGGGATAACCTCGAAAAAGCTGCGTCACTGTTCACGTAATTTTTCGAGACCCAGTAAAAATAATAATAATAATAAATAAATAAATGCTTCATACATCCTTCAAATGATGATTGAGCTTTTATGAACGTAATAATTTAATTCTATATCGGATATTAAATAGTTTGCTACCTATAAATCGCGTATCATCCTCCTCATTTAAAGCTATTTTAAATTAAAGATACCATTAACGTCCAACAACATAAATACAGATAGTTTCCTTTTTAAATTCGATTCAGCGTTACTTTATCGGACGCAACTGCATCCAATTCCACACTTAATTCTTTGAAAGCAAAAACAGATCTATCAACATTGAGGGAAATCTCAAAATGAAATCTTGTAACAAAGAACAAAAGAAGTTGATTCGCGTACCCTTCAAAAAGATTTATTCGTGAATAAAAGATACACATTGTGTCCATTGTTAGCTTAAAATAGTTGCTTACAAAATTTTATATCTATAACAAATTTTTTTTTCCTTTGGAAACAGTATCTTGTTTCAAAGGTAGCATTTCCAGCAGACAATGGACAAAGAAAATGTGTAGAAAATAGCAGTAAAGCTCCGCATAATTTTTGTTGGCTTTTTTTTTCACTTGAAAAAGTACATTTTTTATAAATCAGATCGACAAACATCTAAAATGTCGAATGCGTTTGAATACATTTTATTTTAAAACTTAAAATTCTAAAAAGCCGAAAGTTAACGATTTTCACTGGATAACAGTTATTTTTTTATTAATTATATATTGTTGAATCCCTCTTCAAAAGATAATAACTAAGAACATATGTAAATCTTATTTTTATTAGATTCAGTACAATTCAACGGCTTTTTTTGCCCCCCCCCCTCTGTTTCTCGCACTAGAGAAAAACAAATAAATTCATAAACAAAAAATATATAATATAAAATAAGTCTTGATCCTACTTGGAACAATAACTCGAAAACACAAATGTATTGGGTGCATCACTTCGGACTACGTGGAATTTCGGGCTGCATAGAATTTTATGGAATTCGTCAAAGACAAGCAGTGTAGGACACGGTCCGATTTGAGAGGGTGTATACTAGGGTTTCTCTCTATTCTAAAAAAAAAAAAAAAGCCCGCTGTCAGAGCTTGATGGGCTATCTTCTCCTAAACCGTGGGGATTTGAATTTCGAGAAACATGTTCCCGAATGCAGAAAATTCCGAGGAACCTGATAAGGTGACTTAAATTTCGAAAAGCGAATTATTTTAGAAGATATTAATAAAAAACTGAAAAAATAAAACATAATGGTGCCCAGATTTGGCATAAAATCGTCCCTTTCTATTAAGTCAATATGGGTTTCTTGAATAGAATAGAATACGAATATTTTAGAACCTAAATATTTCATGCACAGTATAATAATCATACCTTTAACTTTCTAAAACAGCAAGAGTAGCGCAGAACCTAAAGTAACTCAAGACTAAATTTAATAGAACTCAAATATCATATCTCGCATCTAAACAAATGCACGAAAGAAAAACTTCTAAACATTTACAATTTCTTAACACGGACCATGCGAATATCAAAAATAAAAATTATGAGTTTGTATAAACTACATAGACTGACGCATAAGATAAATTATTACATAACGAGTTTTGCATGAAATAAAATTTAACATACCAAACTTTTACGATAAAGAAGCAGAAATATAAAGAAATTGTTATTGTTCCAACTCAAAATCGCATTTCATTTGCGATACCTTACAACTGTATTTTAAAATTG
>JAWZYV010002951.1:0-22845 GCA_038373885.1 Cheiracanthium punctorium | reverse complement strand
TTAAAATGCAGATTATAGCAAAGCCGGTTAGGTTCAGCTTATTTGCTACAGTAAAATTGTTTGGCGGCGTTGACCATGCCATTATAGCAGTTACAGTACAGCTTGGATATTTGTCAGCGCGGCGAGATGGTATATTTCGTGCTGCTAAATACGCCAATCTGCAAAGAATTATGTATATGAATACATGGATAACGATTTACACGGAAACCTTACATGGGCAGTAATTATTGGTTATGAGTTTGTGTAAATCGCCAAATAATGAAAAGTCGCCATGGGTGGCAAGTTATTCTAGCTGTTCCGCAGTTTTTATCAAGGAAAATATATAAAGCACTGCATTCTTCGAACTAATTATTAACTATACATGTACGTAAGTCGCCAAATTATGAAAAATTGCCATGGGTGGCAAATACGCAAGGTTTTCCAAAGCTTTTACATAATTAAAAATTGTGAGAAGTTTAAATTTTTATGTTCCAGAGAATATGCATAAACAAGCGATGTGTAGCTCGGTAACATTCTATCTGATCCAATCTTAAGTTTTTTCTTTTGAAATTATGCTTTTTTTTACGAATACGCCTTATTAGAGGCCGAATGCATCACACGGAAAGCGAGCGTAGCGAGTCCAGCCGACCTAGCCAGTCCGGGCCTGATTTTTATACATAAACATAGATACAGTAAAAACTTATTTTTAAAAAAAAGTATTCCTGGTGGCTGTTAATTGCTTTAGGGGGGCTTAGGTTTTTCCAGGGGGGGCTGAGCCGTCCATAGCGCCCCCAGCGCTACGGCCCTGCAGTGTTGCCTCCTATGAAGGGACTGACGAAATTACCCCCAAGTGCGTCCCGAGAATCGAACCCGGGCTGTGGTAATGCCTCTCTCGCCACTACACAACCCGAGCGGTATATTTTAGACTTATTCGGCTGTTTCAAACCAATATATATGTATGTGTTATATAAGGATCACAATGTAATGATCGCGGTCGAAAAAGAGTGTCTGTAGTATTTATAGTTCCGCTATAGGAGCACTCAAGAAGATTATATACATTACAGTTTCTGGTAGAGAGACTTGTATCCGTTTCAAGCACAATACAAGTAAGTATGTAAACGTTTATAACTGTTAACCCTTCAGTTAAAAGATGGAAATAAATTTTAAAGTTCTTTTACAGTGTCTCCGAAAATTAAATTAATAGTGACATAGAGCTCTTTTTAAGATTATCTCCAAAAAGTATGCGCGTCAAGGTTCTGGGTTTAAGCTTACCGCGCACCTATCGATCTAACGGCCTGTAGTTTTAGGCGATTTTCTCCAGACGTAACTTGAATGCACGTCAGAAAACCTCAAAAAAAGTCCTGCACTCAAGGAATATCCTCTTAAGTAGATAGCCCTAAGCGTTTTATGATGGAGGCGTTTGGCATGATTCATCTTTCTTGTTTTTTCTTCCCCCGTCTGTATAAAAGTCAGGCGGAAGTAAATAAAAGTTAGGTGCGAACGTGGTTATTTTTTGACAGAACCCATGTGAAATTTCCTGCATTTGCCATATCTGTGGTAGAGCTTTCCGACACCCTTTTCGAGAAATATTGGGACCATTCATGCTAAATGTTTCTGAGCATTGTTTAACAACTCTTTATTTGCATGAATAGTCAGCTTTTCAGCTCAGGAATCAGATGTACATCGTCCAGTAGTGTGTCGATGAGCAATACACGGAGAAAAGAAAAAGTACCGATCTCATCTAGAACGAATAGATGGCTGTTTCCTCTGTCCCCAAAACTAGAAGAATAGATCGTAGAATCATGCGTGCCGGAGATACACACAACTGGTATAGGGGGTTCATTTTCAAAATCTGGTGCCATTTTGCTGTCCGCGTGTAAAATAATTTTTTTACAAGTCATAAGAAAATTTAAATGATTTTTCTTTATATCATGGTTTTTATCAGACAGTTTCCAGCACTGATACGATAGATTAAAAAGCTACTCAATAAAACAAAAAGAACGAGAAATGAGTAGAGAAGATACTGCAATATACCCTAGTAGCAATTTCCCCTTGGCCAGAGACTGGACGCGTAGCGAATCGCCAGTGAATACGCATCGGGCCGGGCATGGTGAAAGTGCATGGATACATCCACTTTATGTCATCTTGGACTTGCCGCCGGCCAATGTATCACTACCCAATGAGTTTTCGCCGCGCCGCGATGGATTCAGAGGGATTGGCCCATTCACTTTAGGTGTTATAATGGGCCAAATGCTGTGTATGGTATTAATTGCCATTATGTTTTCATCGCGTCTAGATGGGTTTAAAGGGACTGGCCCATTCTCTTAATTTTATGTCACGATGGGCGAAGCGCCTCGGACGTATCAGTTGCCAATTTCTTTTTATTGAACTGATATAGATTTTTAAAAGATTAGTCCGATAAGTGCTTCAGCCAATTAATTATCCTTAAATATTGTTTTGCCTGAAACACTGATACAAGGACTTTATTAAGGTTAGTTTTGTGAATTTCTTCATTGCTTTTAGTTTGATAAAAGCTTAATTGTTAATTAGCAAAACTAAGATAATTTACAGAATTGTAATAAAATATTTATATCTTGGTAATGTCATTTTCTATTTACAAGAGAAACCAATCTTTACTTAACCATTTATATATGAAATAGTTTTCATTAGATAAATTTGTTTCAATTTTCCCTATTTTACATATCAATGAACAGTGTAGTAGATAATGATGAAATAGCACATTCAAAAGTGTGTATTGCCTGCAATAAGATATATTTGTAATTCTTTCAGTACCAGACATTCTTTAAATATTTTTATTAATTTCCTCAGAAACTGAAGGTTCATTTTCAAAAAATGTAAAAAACAATGTGTTCCTTTTTCATGACAAAGAAATATTAGGTGGTGATTTAATTACTAAGCAGTTGTATAACCTCGATGTTTTAAAATAGTGATTTTTATAATATGCCAAATAATGTATGAAAGAACACCCTTTTCAAACTAAAAAATAAATTGTGTAGGTTAAAGTAAAAAATTTGAAGTTTTCGCTAAAATTTGATGCATAAAATATTCTTTCGCCAATAAGTAACTTTCTCAACACAGGGTTGACACTCAATTTCTGAAAAAAAATTCCAACTTTTCCAGATTATCATGTTATGAAAATTCAGACTATTTTTTATGTTTATGATGTCAACTTTGCATATAACATTTTTAGCTTTCCAAAGTAAGGTTAAACATTGTTTATTTACAAACACTGATTTTCCAGTCCAAATTATTTGATGTTCCAGGTTTGGGGCCAAAATTTACAATTTTTTCTGACTTTTTTTGCCAACATGAAATTCCCTGACCAGTGGTAACCCTGCAACATTTGTTTGGAATGAAAGTTAACTCTCTTTGAGAAACAACCATAAGTTTTCTAAAATTATTCAAATTGCAATGCAACTTACATACTAATTTCGGGGTTTATACTCTTTTTTGTGATGTAAATTCCAGGAGTTTTCCAGGAGCAGTCGAAAGTTTCTAAGTGCATTAAAATGCTATTGTTTCTTGAAGTTAATGTAATTTTCACTTTAAAAAAATGTTTTGACCTGTTTTAATTGAAAACCCATTCACAAAGATGTTATCCAACATTTAATAAAAATATGTGCATAATACTATAATGTGTTACCATAATTGGGTCTTTTTTAAAAATTTGACTAGGCCAGCCTCATGCATAATACATTCCTAATTTTCTTAAATTAATAAGTATTTATTACAAAAATAGTAAAAGTAATTTAAATTCCTTTTAAAAAATTTAATGAAAAATGTTGGTCGGTAGATGAATTAAAATGTACTTAATTTTAAAAGTAATGTATTAGTTTAGTTGCAAACCTCAAAGAATGAAAATTACAGTTTTCATATTAAAAAAGAGATTAAAAAAAAAACCCACATGTATGAATCGTCATTAGAAACCATATACATTTACACAAACAATACAAAACAAAATGATTCTATTTAAAAATCATTTATTAAAACTTTCAAATTTAAAATTTAGCTGAAATAAAAATTTATACAATTTTTGAAAAAAATTGTCAAATTTGTTAACACATAATAATAATTGCAGATTGTTTTCGGTAGATCATAACTGCGGTAGAACATTTTGAAACTTTAAATATCAGATCAAAAACTTAAATACACAATATTTCCAGGATTAGTTACTAAATTTCAGGAGTCTCCCATAAAAGTCGGGAATTTTTAGGGGCCCTTAATTTTTAAAATGAAAATCCAGGATGCATACGGACCCTGCTATTTTATGTTATTTTTTTAATACTGCACTCATCGTTTGCAGTAATCAAAAGATAGCATGCCTAAGATTGCAAAATAAGCATGTATTTTTAGAAGATTAATGTTTCAGCTATGGTGTAACTTAAGGGCAAAGTAAGAAATTGTCCCATCCCCTAAAATTCAAATATAGCCTATTTGAAAATAGCGTTGTCTATAGTAGGAAACATTTTGCTTCCCCAATGTTACGTGCCAGGCCAGTTAGTAACAGGAAATTCTCATTTTTAAAGGGAGGATATTTCAGATGTCAAAGCTAAAATATGCAAATATACAATAACCCATAAAACTACAAATAACAAACTAGTTAGATTTATTTTAGCCTAAAATTACTTACTTAAAACCTTAATTTCATGGTACAAGATTTTTTCATTACCTCTATAAAGCGTTCTAGCTTAGCTAACTTTTCAGATCCTCTGACAATATCTAGTCTACATTTTCACAGCTGTTAGGTTCCCCGAGACTTAACCAAGATTACTTTTCTACAAGAGGTTTATGTACTGCAATATATTTTGGGAAGAGGCAAAATCGAGTCGCACACAGTCTTGTCAAGAAGCATGCAGTCTTGTCTGTTCGACAACTCCAACCTATTCTCTTCATATTTTGACTTTTAGTTTATAAGTGTAAAACTTTAAATACTGTAACGGCGTGTAATTAATAGTATTAAAGTCATTTAATACAATCTTTAAATATATTACATTTCAGATGTAATATATTTCATTATAACACTTGCGTTATTAGCACCTGCATCATCTTAGATGCAAAAATCATACACTATATTTTCCTCACAAATGTATTTATTTTTCTTCAACATTAGCAAATGGTGTCTGAGAGGCATACTTGTAGCTATAAGGGTTAAAAATGTTTAGCTAATAAAAACTAGTTTCTAATCAGCTTTGTCACTGATAGTTAGTTCACTTCAGAAATAGAGAAAGAGAGATAGTTTTAAAAGAAAATTTATTAAAGTTTATTTATTGATACAAAATTTGCTTCTGCTTCAAAGCCCGTTCCAGACGTCCTCCTTCCCGATCGCATGCCCTCAACCATTTTTTAATTAACTAGTAACTTGGACATCCATCAGGACTTTATTGAAGTTTCGAGCAGCACCTGTAAATAAATAAAATTAAACAAGACAAAATTAAAAATCTGAATAAGACTACTACTAAGAGTTTTTTCATTTTTTTTAAGGAGCAGGAAATTGCCAATTAGGCATTGTCCTATACAACTGCCCAAAGATGTGGCCATTTTATTATGGGCGCACGTAGTGGACGGCCAGCGTTACCCCCTATGAAGGGGCGGACACAATGACAGCCATGTCCAGTTGGGGATCAAACCCCGGCCGCTGGGAGTTGAACCCAAAACCGGAGTACGGTGCTTTATCCACCATACAACTCGGTTGGCTTACTAAGAGTGATTAAATGATGAATTTATAATCAATAATTTCATAAATCATTACTGTCCCAATCAGTACCTACACATACCAAAAATGACTTATCTCATGACTTCACAAGTTGTAAACTTTTATCAGTATCATTTATGTTTAAAAATTATGTAATTAAATCAGTGATATACGGAAACTACAGTAACTCATGAGCAATGAATGAAGCTTACAGGTGAGCATACAATGAGGGAAATTTGCTTCAAGATACAGTCATTTATTTTAAGCATTGAACACAAAAAAAAGTACAATGGCTAGCCAATTGTGAGAAAATAAGCCTTTGAAAATTTTAGTTCAGTTTATATGCTGATATTAGTCAAGCAGAAGCTTAAGTGACAACATGCCTGCACATACTGTCGAGATGCTTGGGGTTTCCAACAGGTGTAATTTTTAAAATAAATATTTTAATTTTCACAACAGTTATTTTTGGCCATTCTCTAAATTTAGCAACTATGTTGTCGGTCAGTGGTGCCTGCTAACTATGACCTTTGTTGAACTCATATATAAATATATATTTTTTGTTTTTGATAAAGGTTTTAGTTATGTTTTTCTAAAGGTCACATTCAAAACAATATTGGTAAAAATCACTATAAGAAATAAAATTTACCAGGATCAAGTGAAAAAGTGGTCAGCTGGCAATTGAAAGTTACAGCACATTGCTACATGCACAGGCCCCCAATGTATTTCACTTCCATCAACTGATCACTTTTATACCGCGGAAAATTCAGCGGACAACTTCTTTCAGGTAACTTCTATAAAGAACTATTTTATTAAGTTCAGCTTTCTTGGTTCCCTTCAAACGTTCTCAAAATGCATGACTCCCCATTAAATTATTTAATTCATTTCTGCATTTATTGCTTGTGACACTTTTCTATTTTAAAATCTCCATTAAATAAATTATGCATACTATATGATTGTAAAACTTATTTTATTTCATTATGTATAGTCATAATTACTTTTACATCTTTTATTCTGCCGATAAAAAACAATTTGCAATTATTTTCAAATGAAGGACCATATTATGTCTGTGGGTGAAATGATCCTTCGGACTCTTCAAAATTCTATTTTTTTATTTTATTTTTTTTTTTTTTTTGTTACTCAATTTGGGCTTAAATATTATTAAAGTATGTTTATTATGCAAAATATAATGTAAAATATGGTGGCAAAGGTTCAAAGTTTCATTTGACATTTATGTTATTTTCTGCAAGTTTTCACCTTAAGGGAATCATTTTGGGCCACCATCCCCTATATATAAACATTGAAGAAAATTTCCCTTAAATTTGCATTTATTTCGTACCTCAAGTTATGTGTAATTTATTTTTTGCTCAGCTGTTGAACACGAGTTACCTGAAAGACGTTCCCGCTGAATTTTTCGCAGTGTAAAAGTGATCAGCTGATGCAAGTGAAATACATCAGGCGCCTCTACATCTAGCAAGACGCTGTAACTTTCAATCACCAGCTGAGGATTGGCCTGGGTGGCTACACCCACTGCTACTCTGTCAGCTGACGTTTACTTTCTTTACTTACAATATAAAATGAATCCGTGTAAAAAATCTCAGACTTTTTGCGATGATGAGCCTAAAATGTCAGCTGGTTCCCGAACTACAGGGCTTGGGTCAGAAGTATGGGTCTAAATGGGCGCCCCTTACATTTTCTTTCTCCACAGACTCTGATAATTGTCTTTCTGTATTTTCAAACAGTGTTCTAGTACAAATCTATGTCATGATTAAATGAATTTAACATGAAATATGACAGATAAATGTGAATGCTAATGAACATTTTCTTTGCAATAAGTGAAACAAGCTTTATTAAAAATGAAGTCTCAAAAAAGTACAACTAAAATTCTGACTTTTCCATGATATTACTGAAAGTGGTAAATCTGTTTTCCAGTAACTGATTACTCTGCTGCTAAAATTAATTGAATAGCAACAATTATTTGAATTGTCTGATATTGAACAAGTATACAGCAAGCTTTATATAAAGGGGATAGACGAAGTGAATATTATCAAATATAGTTAAGAAACATCTGATTAAACAATCTTTAAAATAAACAAACCCTATAAAAACTAGGCACATCTGTTTGTGATCTATTTTGACACTAAGAGTCAAACTTTTGAAAAGAAACAAGCATTTACTATCTTGGAAAATTTAATACTCAAAATTCACATTCTGCAATAATTTAAGAGTCCTTAAATTTGGAGACTAGGGCATGCACCCCGCTTGCCCATGACAATAAGGGAACAATCATATTACATTAAATTTTTCAGTACCTAATACTATTTGACTTATTTGTTAAAATATATTTTTCAGAAATTTGTATATAAATGCATTTATATACAAATATTATTTTTCAGATTTTAAATGCAAAAATAATCTATAACAGATAAAGAGAGATAATTCGCCAGTAATAATATATTAAGATGCTAACACATTAAAAATATTTACTTGTGCAATATGAGGAAAATTTGAAGCATACACGAGATATTGTGGATACATTTTAAATATATTTAATTTAAATTCATTAGCATTGACAATATAATGGGTAAATATTAATTTGTTACATTTTACATTAGTATTTATTTCCAATTTAATGATAATATTGAATAATTAAGTATATGAACATGAAAAAATAAAAATACTATAAAAATGTCTAAAAATAATTACTTGTCAATATTAGGAATATAGTAGAAATATTACCAATGTTTACCTAATATTGTGGATACATTTTAATAACATTTGGGTTAAATATTAACTTGCTGCTATGTAAAAATTACCGGTTTGGGTTTTCAATGTTTTACAATCCTGTAAGGTACTATTTAAAAGTTTATTGGTAGTGGAACTACTATTATATAGCCAATATTGCAGATACATTTCATTGAAATTCAATAGAAAAAAGGATCAAAATTATTTTTTATTTATATCCCGTTAAAAGTAAATTTTACGAATATCATAATTTTATTTACCTTTAATGATGCCCAGTAGAAGACCCAAATGCTGCAAGGCTGACATGATGCCCAGTAGAAGACCCAAATGCTGCAAAGCTGACATGATGCCCAGTAGAAGACCCAACTTCTACTGGGCTTGCTCAACAATGTCAATAATGAAATCTGTTCTGCCACCTGCAAGTTCAGAATACCACAGAATAAGATTAAATACTTGAAGAATATAACATTAATACTGTGGGTACCCATAAGGGGGGGGTGCAAAGTAGGGAACTTGTCCTCCCCTTTTTTTTAGATTTAGCATATTGTCTTATGATGTAAATCAAATTGCACCAGAAAGCAAAATTGGAACTAAAGTTGTTACAAATTCAAAATTTGTCCCCTTCTAATTTCCCCCCCCCCTTATGTTTGCCCCTCTCCCCTTAGAAATATTTCTATGGGCACCCATGATTAACATACAAAATACTCTGTGAAATTAACAATAATTTATATTTTAGGGGATATTCACTCATTATGTCATGCTTTCAGAGAAGGAATTTAAAAGAGTAATAGAGAAAGACAGTGTGGTTAACTTTTACTGGACACTGTGAAACACATATTGCAAGAAAATTCCAGATAAAACAGGGATTCCATAGGTCAAATGTAGCTTAGAATGACCACTAACATAAATTAATGTTACAACAATCCTAAATGTAAAGTTTCAACATTCTACGACCAATAGTTTTGAGATATGAGAGTTAGTGAATTTCTGCCCATAGAGCGAAATGTATTTATAATCTTTTGGGCAGCGCTGTAGATAAACTATCGAGTCGATAGGGACCAAAAGGTAAGATGCACAACTAGATGTTACAACAATCCTGAATATAAGTTTTTAACATTGTACGACAAATACTTTTTGAGATATACGAGTTACATACATACGTACGTAGAAACGACATGAAAAACATGTCAAAATAGACTTGCGGTTGATCAAAATCAGTTGTATATGCATTTATATGAACGTGCATGCTAGCGTACGATGCGATGCATCGCAAAAATTCTTAAAAGTAAATTTAGAGGTACTGAAAATCAGTTTTTTCGTCGAAATTTGGCTATCAAAATTTTTTGCGATCACATTACTTCCATATACTCCATACAAGGAAGTAATAAAAAATAAATACTTACACACATTAACCCTTTTGTGCCTGGATATTTTTGCGACTTTCTTCGATTTTTACTGATATCAGAAATAATAGGTAAATTTCTGATGTCAACTTCTTGAACAAGGGATGATTTCTTTTAAAATCACTATGCGTAAAAATCGAAATATCAACATCCTACTTGGTCATGTTAAAATATTTTGTAGAGTTGAGGCTCAATACTCATGAATAAAGGCTAGGAAAAATAAATAACGTTTTCGACTAATAGCGAAAATTCCGTCCCAAAAAAGGGACGCTAGGCATAAATGGGTTAATACGTCTAAAGTAGAGTATCCATACAACAATGGTTCCCAATGTACTGCTGTCATTAACAGTCTCCTAGATTTCAAGGAAATGAGCATCAGTACATGAAAAGCATTTAATTTCCTAAATCAATCAATTTATATGAATGTAAGAACCTTCATTAAAGTTTACATTTAAGTATTATCAAAAAAGCAAATTATTCAGTAGCAGATCTAGGAGAAGAGAGCAGGGGCAGGGACGTACCTAGAAAAAATTTCTGGGAGGGTCCAAATGAAAAAAAAGGCAAAAATTTTCACAAAAAGGAGGACTCTATTCCGTATGCGGTGTTGTTTATATTTTGATGTTTGTTTACATGTTTGATTTGGCGTTGGTTCTGGCACCATCCTGGGCGATGCTCAGCAGGAGTGAAGTACTCTGCCGATGGTTGTTTAGGCTGGCAACCATAAAAATAAAAATAAAACTTATAGATCGTCAGTTTGGGAATTTGAAATTGTTTCATGTTATGGATGGAAGGGAATGAAATGTGTTATTTTCTGCCCTAGTGCTGAAAAGTTGTGTACTGGTGGGTAGGCCGTGTGTAAAATTATAAGGAAAACAAAAAATATCTTCCGGTTCCAAAATGCCTGTGAAGTTTGGCAGATTTTAATCAAATTGTAAAAAACATTAATTTTATTTTTCTTTTTTTTCTATGCAGCTCTTCGCTTTTTTCTGATTTAAAATTCGAAAAAACCTGGAACTCACAAGGAGGAGGTGGCTGTATTGCAGTTATTTCGGTTTTACGCGATACTTACATTTGGTTTCAAGTGAGGGCATATCTTTTCTGGACTCAAATCGCGTTCTAACTAACCCGTCTCTGTATCTTCTCCACACACAACCACAGAAACTTCAGTTACGAGTTCAGTTACAAAACGTTCAGCATTTTGGGTGGGGCATGGAAATTTTTGACTTTCCAGGTGTTTATCTACAGACACTCCACTCAAAATCGCAACTTTCAAATCATCTTCTGTTAAATGTGTTGTTATTGGGGTTCCATCAACAAACATTTCTGCCAATCAATTAGATCTATGTATGAAACTGCGTTGAAGTTAAGTGACGGAATGATGTAGGGTCGGATTCCTTCCGTTTTTTCTCTTCTCGCCCGAAAAATCCGACATAGGCCAAGTTCTCGAATGGGCTTTCTATTGTTTGTGATCATCGACAGTATTATCGCTTCTGGATGGCCGAATTAGCCATTTCTTTGGATAATAAGATCGACGACAAGTTTCTGGGACCATCGGTGCAAAATGGGTTTAGTTTGATCGTAAACCATGTAGGGGCGTAAACTTTCATAACGAATTCTGCCAGAGTTTGAAGTCTTTGAACAGCTAATGTACAAATGCATAATGCGATTTGCAGTTGTTAGCCAGCGTGCATGAGATAATTTCCAGGATGCTTTTGTGACAAACTTGATGAGCAGCTTCCATTTAAGACAGCTTGACAGATATTCCATAGATATTGCTGGTCTGTGCTAAGATCCTTTATATCTATTTTCTTGAAATTCACTCGAAATGGATACAAATCTTAAAACTGGGCGGTTTTCGCAACTTGTCAGAGCTTTCCCAATTGGGCCAGAAAATGCATTAGGGCCACTCGTTCCACCATCTAAATGCTGCATTAAATGACGGAGTGGCAAATCATTGCCATGTAACTGGCAGATAAACCAGTGTACGGGTTTCCCAATAGCTTCCTCAAAACGGTGAATTATGCCTTTTTTGTAACCAGTATTAACAGCTGTTCCGTTGCACCCTATAGCTACTAACTGATGCATATCAATACTCTTACTCTCCAAGAACTGCAAGATCATTTGAAAAATGTTTAAATCCGACGAGGACGTTGATGCTGTGTGTCCAAGGTATTTGCTTCCCGGTTCCTTAATGAGTGTAATGTGCTCTTCCAGCACTGTTTTCTCATACATTTTTCCTCTTATGTTTTCTTGAATTAGAGTTTGGTTCTTCCGTCTGTCAAATTAAGTCCCTTTAGTGTTTCCATATCTCTTTCATTTTCCTGGTGATAACCTGTCCGAATTCTTTTCCTTTCTCTCCTTATTTTATGTCGATCAACTACATTTGACGTGTCATTTTCAGCAATCATTCCCAAATCTTTTAAAACATCACTTGTAATAATAGCTCCAGCCCCATCTGAAACTCCAGTTCTACCACAAGCTATAGCTACTGCTGCATATCGGTTTGATCGTGGCGTTTTTTCCCTTTCAGATTGTATCAAACTGGCTGTATGTGAGGAAGGCTTGAAATTATCCATGTCATTATCATCAGAATTGAGATAATCTTCATCAGAATCTTGATCAGGAGTAGCGATCCTAGACTGAGTAGAAGAAGAAGAAACGTTTCTTTTAAGAATCATTCGTTCTGTCTCTTTCTGCTTTCTATCGGCTTGCTTTCTCAATTTTAAAATTTCTTTTAAATTAACTGCACCTGTGCACATTTGCCGAAGTGTTCTTTGGTTTATAAGACAAGATTTTTCAATTTCAGGAACTCTTTTAGAATTTGGGCAAGAACATTTATCAAATGAAACACATTTGCAGGAAGAAATGTCGAACAGCTTCTCAGAGTCTTTCTGGAAGGTTATAAGCTTCGTTTCTAAAGTTGAGGTTGTCAGCTTTTTCACACCAAAATATTTCTTTATGTTCTTGCATTTTTCATTGTATGATCGAATCATCTGTACTATACGTTGGCGTGAAATAAATGGCAGAGATGCTGTGCGCAAATTTTTTTCAATTGTCTCTGCAACTTTATCTGCGATTTCTGAAGTACCTGGATTGGCTTTCTTCAACTTTTATTAAAAATCAATTCGCACCAACAAATAATATTTCATTACATCCCTATATGTTGGAAAAATATGACAACTGTGTTGGAGCGCCAAACACTGGACAAAATACACTGCTTCTATTCTGCATTATTGTTTTCTTTCAAATAATTGCTAAATCATACAGTTTTATTAATATTTAACTAGTTTTAACTAATTTAGAATGCACGATTATAAAATAATCATTAGCTCGAGAACAAAAGCAAAGAGAAACACTCTTGAATGAAAATACGAAATGGAATTCCCCTTCTAAATGAAGGAGACCTTGATTGTGACTGGACAGTGAAAATAGCAGAACATCAACGTTTGCGCACGCATTACACTAACTACAATCTCTCTGAGGCAAATTTCTTTTGTTTTTCATTCTGAAATTTATTTATAAACAAAAAGACGAGCTGCGTACAAAACAATAGAAGAAAACCATTTATAATAAAAATCTGTTAAAAAACATGGTCATTTTGGAACCGGAAGATATTTTTTGTTTACCGTAAAATTTTGCACATGTGACCTACCCACCAGTACACAACTTTTTAACACTAGGGCAAAAACAAAATCGAAAATTTCTTTTTACTCTCCGCCCTACTGTACAACTAGGTTGTTTAATCCACTGATGTTTTTTGAGTTGAAAATGGGCCAGTGTTTGCCCAGGTTACATTAGCTGTACAACTAGGTAGCTTGATCCACTGTAGTTTTTTTAGTTAAAAAAACGGTCGACTGTTTGCTCATTTTAAATTGCCTGTTACTGAATTTGCTGACGTTTTTTAGCTTAAATATGGACAGTGTATTTTTTCTTTAATGTTTTTGTTAGTGGAATATATGTGCAATTTTAATGTGTTAAAATACTTTGACTTTGCTGATCGTGCAAAAATGGTTGGCGACAGTCGCTGGGTCTCCAGCGACTGTTGCCGTGTTTACATGGGGTGCGCACTGGCTTGTATGCTTTTACCAAAAGGATTATTGCTTTGTTAATAAAAACTGAAATTTCGAAGGGGTTCCACCCCCCCCCCCCCCACCCGGGTAGCATATTACCAAACCTTACATTCATTCAGACCTGCATTTTCCGTCCGCCTACGGAACTAGGAATCGAGATCCCTGATTGGTTAGCTCACTGACGTCATGCCTGCCCACCGAATTCGAAAACTGGTGAGTCTGTACGGCAAAATTCTTATGTATTAAAATGATTAATTATCATGAGATGAAATACCAGCGAAATAAAAATATAGGCAGCTTGCACTAGTTTTAGTTGATATGCAATAAAAGAATATACGATTTAAATTACGAGTGCATTACAAATCTTATTTTAAACCTTATTTTCCACGGGTGCTGCCATCTGTTATTATATAAGTAGACTTATATGACACGTTAAGTAACTTTTCATAGACGATTTTTCAGAAAATTATTTTTAAAAAAAATCTCTAGGCTGTTTTCGATGCGTGTCTATAAAGTTTAATTTAATTAAAATTATTATAAACTGAAATAAATATTGAATAATGCAATTATTCAATATTTATTTAGTAGAATTTTTTTTCCATAAAAGTAAAAGAAATTTTTTTTGAAAAATTATGAATATCGTTTCTTGAATAATGGCATGTACTCTAAATATTAATAAATGACTTAAGTTAGAACTAGATGCGTGAGATTTAATTAATTAATAAAAAAGGGAATTTATGAAAAAAGGGAATATTGAATAATTGCATTATTCAATATTTATTTCAGTTTATAATAATTTTAATTAAATTAAACTTTATAGACACACATCGAAAACAGCCTAGAGATTTTTTTAAAAATAATTTTCTGAAAAATCGTCTATGAAAAGTTACTTAACGTGTCATATAAGTCTACTTATATAATAACAGATGTCAGCATCAGTGGAAAATAAGGTTTAAAATAAGATTCGTAATGCACTCGTAATTTAAATCGTATATTCTTTTATTGCATATCATCTAAAACTAGTGCAAGCTGCCTATATTTTTATTTCGCTGGTATTTCATCTCATGATAATTAATCATTTTAATACAAGTAAATAATAAAAGTATTTTGCCGTACAGACTCACCAGTTTTCGAATTCGGTGGGCAGGCATGACGTCAGTGAGCTAGCCAATCAGGGATCTCGATTCCTAGTTCCGTGGGCGGACGGAAAATGCGGGTTCGAATGAATGTAAGGTTTGGTAATATGCACCCGGGTACGTCCTTGGACAGAGGGTGACTGATGGGGCTTCAGCCACCCTCGAAATAAGTAAACATAAGAAATGCGAGAAAACATTACATTCTTTGTGGAATTAAATTGAAAGTTCAGCTTGAAATTTTTTTGATGTGGTGTGCTCAGCCTGTGTGAACTCTCCCGCAACCCCTTTCCTGAGACAGACTACACGCACACTCATAGCAATCTGTCACAATGGACACGTTAATACTTCAAAGGTGTGGGATGATAAAGATAAGTATTGATAAAATTCAACACATTTTATGTGAAGGTTAGGCTGTGAGAGAGGAAAGAATTATCTCAGTTTTGTTGAGAGCGCACAGCTGTGGTTACCGGAACAGAAAATTAATGGAAAAAAAACTATAATTAGAAACCATTACAGAGTGTCCTTAAACTTTACTATTGAATATACTTGTTTAAATAACGTTGTTACTATAATCTCATACATATCTTAATCTTCTATTTATTTTATAAAAGAAAGGTGTTGCCTCGCCAGCTGCTCGCACTGTGTGTGTGGTGTGTGTGCTCGCTGTGTGTCTGGTCGGCATGCGTTACGGGACAAACGGTTGTACACCTAGAAACCACCACAAATTTGGTATGTCCCCTCGCGCTGAAGATAAGATGTAAATATGTACGTCTGAGAGCCAACCTCGAAGCGATTTCTCTCTCCAAAATTTTCGACCTTAGATTTTTTTTCTTTATTTTATGTTTTTATGCGATTTTTGGCATTTTTTCTCACCTAATCGTAATAACGGCGGAAATTACGCTCGCAGCAAAAACGGCATTTGTATCATCGGATAGAGGAGAAAATTTTCTTTTAAAAACAGTTTGTTCTGAATACGTAACATGATTTACCGATTTTTAGGAATTTTTTTACTAAGCATCTGCTTCGCGATTTTTTTTCGTAAAATAATTTTAAAACTGTCGCATCTTGAATTCTATCCGTCATAACTTTTAGATATTTTGACAAATCGTGAAACATTCTTTTCTCCCTCTTTTAAAATAAAAACGAAAAAATTATGTAAATTAGATGATTTTTTACGAATTTTAATGCAGACCTATTGTTTAGAATTTAATAGCATCAACGCGATTTACGCCATTCATTACATTGCGATCACGGCTCGAGAATTTATGTTCGGTTTGTTGGCCAACAGAAGGATTTAGAAAAAGGTTTTTTTCAACCAATCGAGTTTTTAAATGAGGATCTCGGATTTCAATTCGCAAGATGAGGATCTATCTTTAAAATGCAGCGAACACGAATGCATAACAGTCATTTTCAGGGTTTTTTAAGTTCGTGTCCAAACTGGCGTGAGGGGCCAAAAAAGTTACTTTCATATTTGTCTGCATACATTGAAGGAAATTAACATAGCCATAAAAATCTTGCACTAAAATGAAACGAATACTAATTCATAAGAATCTTTTTCAAGGTTTTTAAAAGTCGATTTTAATAAAGAACAGTTGACAAAAAAGGTGTTTTTCACGTATTTTTTAGCTCTTGAGTGCTGTTAATTCCAGACAAAGATTTTTGTCTACCTGGTGAAAGGGCGAATCACGTTTCAAGTGCTGCCAGATTAAATGTGAAAAGTCTCCAAGGTTTGCCATTTTTGGTGATTTATCGCGAAGTTTGGCATAAAAGAAATGAGTCCTCGAAAACGATATGTTCCATCTTTGTCGAGTGCTCCACCAGTGGCCGAGCACTTAGCACGCTGAATTGGGAGACGGAAGGTGCCTGGTTCAAAACAAAATCGCGTCCGCCGACCTAACCGTTCGGAGTTTCCGTGTTTTCCTCCAAAACTTAGCGTAATTGCGGGTTAGGACCCCTTAGAAAGACTCCATGTGGGGCACCCCACGCCCCAGCAGAGCCAACGTTTAGCTAATTGGCCATAACCCCACAACACAACCATCTTTGTCGAGAAATTGCCTAACACTACTGTTTATTTAATTGGAATATTGGTGTCTATATTCGTGTAAATAAAGGTGAAGTATGTAGAATATTTCTGACGGAATTTTAAAACAGTTTTAATAGGCGATTTTAACGTAGATTTCAATTTGAAGAACAAGACAAATACGCGGAGAATATGATGCACATCCCAAACAGTATTTAAAAAAATCAAGTATAGTTAGAATATGGCTGACGAATACTGTAAAACAGATTTTTGTAGCGATAAAATACTATAATCAAAGTATGTTTAATATATATTTATTTATTTCCATTTGTAATTGTTGTGTTTATCAATATCCCAATCCGGACGAAGAACGGGGTGCTTCAGCTAGTATATATATAAAATGCTAATGTTTCGTTTGTAAAGACAGGGTTTTCTCTATCACCACCAACTCGAATGAACTTCCCGTTGGGGTGGTAAATACCCCTTGGTCTCACGGTGAAAGTAAGGGAGTTTGGTCGCGGTGGGTGGAAGTGGGTGGTTGTGGGTGGCGAAAATGTGAAAAAAATATATATCTGTCCTTTACTAACTCATGAGAACTTCTGAATTTCAACTCCAATTTATCTTAATCTTAATCTTATCTTATATATATATAAAATGCTAATGTTCGTTTGTAAAGACAGGGTTTTCTCTATCACACCAACTCAAATTAACTTCCGTTGGGGTGGTAAATACCCTTGGCCTCACGGTGAAAGTAAGGGAGTTTGGTCGTGGTGGGTGGAAGTGGGTGGTTGTGGGTGGCGAATCTTAATCTTAATCTTAATATATATATAAAATGCTAATGTTCGTTTGTAAAGACAGGGTTTTCTCTATCACCACCAACTCGAATGAACTTCCCGTTGGGGTGGTAAATACCCCTCGGTCTCACGGTGAAAGTAAGGGAGTTTGGTCGCGGTGGGTGGAAGTGGGTGGTTGTGGGTGGCGAAAATGTGAAAAAATATATATCTGTCCTTTACTAACTCATGAGAACTTCTGAATTTCAACCTCCAATAAAATATTAAAATTTAATGTTTATCGTCTGTTGCCATATCAGCAGGAAAACTGAATCTCAAGCAATTATCGTCTGCGAACCATTTTACCTCAAAACAAATTCAAGTTATTTTGACAAGTGAAAAAGAACAAATTATTTGAATATTCTAGAGTGTTCTGGTACTAGCAATTTCGATGTATTATTTATTTATCTATCTATCTATCTATATATATATATTAAATGAATATTTTATGTGGTGTGTATGACGTTGAAAAACTCCAAAACTGTTTGACCGATCACCATGAAATTTGGTACACTCACGTCATTTGTCACGGAGAAGGTTTTTATGCTATCTATTTTACTCTAGCTCGCCGCTAGGTGGCGCTGCAGAACGTCGAATACTATTCAACCGCTTGCTATGAAAATACCGTTTAACTTATCTTGACGAAAATTGGTACGTATGGATATTTGAACACGGAGAATATTTTTACACAATACATTTTGATATAACTTGCCGCTAGGTGGCGCTTGCAGAGCATCGAATTCTATTCCGTTGAGCGCTTGCTATGAAAGTATCGTTCAACTGATTTGATGAAAATTGCGTATACATGGATATTTGAACACAGAGAATATTTTTACACTATCCATTTTCCTCTAAGTCGCCGCTGGGTGACGCAGGAGAACGTCGGATGTCGAATCTATTCAACCGCTTGCTATGAAAATGCCGTTTAACTTACTCTGTCGAGGATTGGTACGTTTGGATATTTTGAACACTGAGAATATTTTTACACTATACATTTTGCTATAACTTGCGCTAGATGGCGCTGCAGAGTGCCGAATTCTATTCCGTTCGACCGCTTGCTATGAAAATACCGTTTCAACCGATTTTGATGAAAATTAGTACACACATATATTTGAAGACGTAGAATATTTTTACATTATACCATTTTGCTGTATCCTTGCCGCTAGATGGTAATCCAGAAGTCTATTTCTATTCCGTTCGACCGCTTGCTATGAAAATACCATTCAAACCGATTTTGATGAAAATTGGTTCATCACGGATATACAAGACGTAGAATATTTTTACACTATCCATTTTGCTGTAACTTGCTGCTAGATGGCGCTGCAGAACGAGGATTTCTATTCCGCTCCGACCGCTTGCTATAAAAATACCATTCAACCGATTTTGATGAAAATTGCTAACCACGGATATTTGAAAACGTAGAACATTTTTTACACTATCCATTTTGCTGTAACTTGCCGCTAGATGGTGCTGCAGAACGTCGAATTATATTTCGTTTAAGCACTTGCTGTGAAAAATACCGAATCAACTGATTTTGATGACAATTGGTACACATGGATATATGAACAAGGAGAATACTTTTACGTTTTTTCCCAAGATGGAGCTGCAGCACATTAACTTCTATAAAGTTCCACCAATCGCCATAAAATTTTTTTATACTTACAGATTTGAACAAGCAGAATATATTCAAACTATTCATTTAGCTGTTACTCACTACTAGATGGCATTGCAGGGCATAATTATTTTAACTCGCTATTAGATGGCAATGCAGCGCAACCAACATCTTGACCGGAAAATTGATATACATTGATACTTGAACACGGGGAATATTTTCGTGTAATCCATTTTGCTAGAAATAACTACTTTCATTGTGCTGTAGCACATCATTACCTTAACTCGCCAATAGATGGCGCAGCAGCATATAAAGTCTGTTCAACTGATCCCTATCAAAACTGGGTATAGACACGGAGAATATTTTGGCGTTATCCATTTTGCTATAACTTGCCACTAGATGTCACTTCAAACCAATAAACTTCAGGACCGTTGAACTGATCACCATGGAAATGCGTAATCATACATGTTTGAACGAAAAGAATATTTTCGCTGCATCCGTTTAGCTATAACTCGCCTTCTGTACCGTTCAAACCGTTTGCTATGAAAACACCGTTCAAACTGATTTATGAAAATTGGTACTACACACAGATATTTTGAGCACGGGCCCCCCAAAACAAAAAGAGGCCCCTAAAATTCTTCTTCAAGTTTCAAAAATTTGTAAATTTTTGAAAAAAAAAAATTCGAAAGAGGGCCCCCTAATGAAGTTTTTCCCCAGGGCCCCCAAACTCGGCAAATCTGCCCTTGTGTGCAGCACTTTATTATTTTAACTCGCCTTACTAGCAATCAACTTCTTGATCGTTCAAACCAACCGCTCTGAAAAATTGGTTATACATAACACAGTTTGAACACGGAAAATATTTTCCGCGTTATCCATTTTTCTTAACTCGCCCTTTGATGGCGCTTTAGCGTATTATTACTTTTAATTTGCTCACTAGATGGCGATGCAGCATATCTTGACCGTTAAACTGTTTCTATGAAAATCATGTGCACATAGATATTTTAACATGAAAATATTTTGATGCTACGCATTTTGCAAAAAACTTCGACAGTTGATGGCGCTGCGCCGAATCATCTTCTTCACCGTTCAAACAATCGCCATGAAATTCTTTATGCATAATTATTGAACACAGATAATATTTATGCGATATCAATTTTGCTATATCTATTTATTATGATAAATATTAACTTACAACAAAACGTTAATATTAAAAAAGAATCCATTCATTCCCGTGCGAAGAACGGGGCATTCAGCTAGTTCTATATATAAAATGCTAATGTTCGTTTGTAAAGACAGGGTTTTCTCTATCACCACCAACTCGAATTAACTTCCCGTTGGGGTGGTAAATACCCCTTGGCCTCACGGTGAAAGTAAGGGAGTTTGGTCGTGGTGGGTGGAAGTGGGTGGTTGTGGGTGGCGAATCTTAATCTTATCTTAATATATATATAAAATGCTAATGTTCGTTTGTAAAGACAGGGTTTTCTCTATCACCACCTACTCGAATTAACTTTCCCGTTGGGGTGGTAAATACCCCTTGGTCTCGCGGTGAAAGTAAGGAGAGTTTGGTCGCGGTGGGTGGAAGTGGGTGGTTGTGGGGTGGGCGAAAATGTGAAAAAATATATATCTGTCCTTTTCTAACTCAATGAGATCCTTTCTGAATTTTTCAACTCAATAAAACATATTAATAATTTAATGTTTATCGTCTGTTGCCTTATCAGCCAGAAAAAAAACTTGAATCTCAAGCAATTATCGTCTCCGTCCTGCGAACCATTTGTACCTGAAATAAATTCATAGTTTATTTTGACACAGTGCCTGTGAAAAAGATACCAAATTATTTGGATATTTTTTCTTGAGCGTGTTCTCGGTTCGTAGCAATATGCAATTTCGATCGTGTTATCTATTATCAGAAGGTTCCCAAACTATATATGTGTTGCCGCGGCACCCTAGGGTTTGACGCGCGTATATGCCCGGGCAGGGGTGCCGTGGAGGTGATAACTCAAAGAATTAGTGTTTTGCGTGGCGATGTAATAATCAAATAATTTCCTCCTGAAACCGGTATCTCACAAAATGTAGCCAAGCCAGTGACCAAGTGGGTGAAAAAAAAAATTCAGTAAAGTTCGAGAGAGTTCAGTGTCCAGTAGCCTCTCTTTTACAGGAACTCTCTGAAATGGGAGAGGAGTGTCAAAATTCTGTATCCCTTTCCCAAGAGAGAACTTTCTTGATAGTTAGCCCTATAAACAACATAAAAGAAGTAATGAAAAATGCATCTAAACTGTTTCATTCTAACCTAATTGCTTTAAAGGTAGCCTACCATGTATGTTTCTCAGCTCTGGAGCGAAGGATTGTGCTGCCGAATGTTTTGTTTTTAGCCTGCACAGTGTGTGTGTCCCGCGGCGAAAAAAGTTTGGGAACCCCCTTGATCATTATTTATATTAAAAATCACGAATGCCTTCGTGGGGTATGTAAGTGTGTGTATGACGTTTGAAAAACTTCCACCAAAACCGTTGGAACTGAGTCTCCATTGCCTAATTTGGTATCACATAAAGCTTGGGTGCCCGGCAGAATATTTCCCAGACCGGGGGCACAGATACTTCAAACGTATGGTTACCAGTGTTGGAAAGAGCAAAAAAGCAAGCAATGAAAAAAACACCCAACTGCGCACACAAAAAATACAGGTGGCGTGTGTGGCATTGACCCCCCTTGCCCTATTCCTTGCCGGGCGCCCAACTCGCTGCATATAGTCTCCTTTTGTCAAGGAGACAGGGTTTGATGATATCCATTTTACTTTAGCTACGCCGCTAGGTGCTCTCTGTCTTTTAGAACGTCGAATTCTGTTCGTTCGACCCGCCTACTATGAATTCTTATACCGTTTGCTTGACCTATCTTGACGAAAATTGTGGTACGTATGAATATTTGGAACTCAGAGAAGAGAGAATATTCTTACGCAATCCAGTTTGATATAAATTGCCGCTAGGTGGGCGGGTTTTTCTGGGGGCCAGAGCGTTTCAGAATGCTATTCCGTTTGGACCCGGTTCTTTGCCTATGAAAATACCATTCAACCCAATTTTGATGAAAATTGCTATTTCATGGACTATTTTGAACACGGAGAAGGTTTGGTTTTTATGCTATCCTTTTCCTCTTAGCCTGCCGCTAAGTGTCGCTGCAGCGAGAAACGTTCGAATTCTATTTCCAGTTCGACCCTCCGCTTTGCTCTGGCAAGTACCGTATTTTCAAGCCAATTTTGATGATTTGATGGAAAATTGGTACACACGGGGATATTTGTAGACGCTAGAAATCTATTTTTACTTTATCCATTTTTCTGATAACTTCGAATGCTAGA